>PVKU01004027.1:0-159481 GCA_004027475.1 Anoura caudifer
CACAGCAGGTCCTAGAGCACGTTCCTCTTGTGTAGCTGAGGCTTTATGCCCGTTGATTAGTAACTTTCCAGTTCCTCCTATTCTCTGGAAACCACTCTTCCACTCTGCAGTTCAATGGATTTGGCTATTTTATTTTATTTTTTAAGATTTTATCTATTTATTTTTTTGACAGAGGGGAAGGGAGGGAGAAAGAGAGGGAGAGAAGCATCAATATGTGGTTGCATCTTGCACACTCCCCACTAGGGGCCTGGCCCACAACCCAGCCAGGCATGTGCCTTGGCTGGGAATCAAACCAGTGACCCTTTGGTTTGCAGGCCAGTGCTCAGTCCACTGAGCTACACCAGCCAGGGCAGATTTCACTATTTTAGGTGCCTCTATAAGTAGAATCGTGCAGTATTTGTCTTTCTGTGACTGGTTTATTTTTATGTAGCATAATATCCTCAAGGTTTATCCATGTGGTCATATATTGCAGATTTTTCCTTCTTTTTAAAGGCTGCATAGTATTCTACTGCGTGTATGTACCACATGTTCTTTGTGCTTTCATCTGTCAACGGACATTAGGTTGATTCCCTACCCTGGCAATTGTGAATAATGCTGCAGTGAACATAGGCATGCTGTTATCTCTCTGAGATTCTGATTTCAGTTCTTTTTGGATAAATACTCAGAAATGGGATAGCTCTATAGTATTGTAGTTCTATTTCTGTTTTTAATTTTTTGAGGAACTTTCATATGTTTAACAAAGCAACTGCACCATTTTGCATTCTCACCAATGGTACGAAGGTTCCAATTTCTCTACATTCTTGCCAGCTCTTGTTGTGTTCTGTTTTTTCATGAATGACAGGCATGATGGGAGTGAAGATATACCTCATTGTGGCTTTGACCTGCATTTTTCTGACGGTTAGTGACAATGAGCCTTTCTTTCACATCCCATTTGACCATTTGTATGTCTTCTCTAGAGAAATAGCTATTCTAGTCTTTGACAGCATTCAAAAAGGCAGGTGTCACACCTATTGGGGCTGAGTGTTCCATTTTGCATCAATTTGAAGGACTGTACTTAACTCAGGCTACATTCTGACAGACAGACAGAGTGGCCCCGAGGAAGGCAGTCAGGGTGCTGGGGGGTCTGGAAACATCTGGAGAATGACTGAAGTATCAAGGATGTGCAGCCTGGAAGAGAGACTAAGGAGAAGCTTGATAGTTGCTTCCAACATAAAGGGCCATTATGTTCAAGAAGGAAGAATTTGGGATGCAAAACATGTGGTCTCAAAATAAACATTAATGAGTGCTTCATCTATAGAATTCCAAAAATGAAAAAGGCATTTATGGGGTAATGAGGTCCCCGTCATGAGATATATTCAAGCCAGGTCATGAGCATTGTGGGGATGCAGTAGATGTGGTTTCTCCAGTGGTTGAAGGGTTTGACGGGTTCGCTTCTCAGATCCCTTTAAGCGGCAAGAATGTATGAATCTAAGAGGTCCTCAGTCCAAAGGGTAAGCCATTAAATCTTTACACTCCATTTGATGTTACAAATACCATTTTAGATTATATTCTTTATCCAAGGTCATTTGCCATAACCCTTTATATAAATCAATAGATGATATGATTTTAGCAATTCTCAGCTGATCTAACAATATATCAGTTCTAAACATAGAATGCACATTAGATTTGGTTCACAGATCAAAGAGTTGTAGAGCTGTGAGCTATGAGGTCCTTAGAGATTGTCTGGTCAAATCCTTTTATTGTAGAGATGACAAAATTGAAGTTAAGAGGCACTGTGTCTGCTCCTGCCTTACCTAGCACGTCCTACTGGGGCGTAGGGAATACTTTGCAGGGGTGTCCAGCCTGCAGCCCATGGTCCACATGAGGCCCAGGATGGGTATGAATATGTCCCAACAGAATATTGTATATTTACTTAAAACATTATGAGATGGTGCTTTTTTTTTTGTATGTGTGTGATTACATGTCACAGTGTATTTAATGTGTGGCCCAAGACAACTCTTCTTCTAGTGTGGCCCAGAGAGGCCAAAAGTTGGACACTCCTGCCTATAGGCTCAACCAAGTTCATTTCTAAGCCAGTACTGTCTAGGGCAGGACCCTTAGCGCCAGTCTTTGGGTCACATGAGAGAAGGCCTAGAATTTGTTGAATAATGATAATTACAATTTATTAAGAGCCAACTCTATATCAAGCACTATTATGGATGTTTTGCAAGCAATATGAACCTTAAATTTACAAACCCAGGATTGGTACCCTTATGTTACAGATGGATTAAGTGAGACTTAGAGAAGTTCTCTGAGTTACCCAAGGTCACACATCTAGAAAGGTGACAGGTTGAGATTCCATTTCACAAAGCTTTGCCCCAAAGCCTGTACTCTTACCCACTTTACTTTGCCATCCAGTCGTGGCCCTGTACTTACCTGCCTCACCTGGACCATTGTCTTTGGATTTTCCTACTACAGACATTCTCCTGGATAGTGTCTGGTTTCACTGCTCCTTTTGAGTACAGGGTGTGGAACCATTGACCTGCCCCTCAGGTTCAGCCTTGGCAGCCAGGCCAGCACCACACCTTTGAGGCTGTGATTTCTAAACCGTTTCACCCTGAGTTAGAATCTTACGTGAAGTAAGTATCTTACTCATGGATATAAAAGAGAGATCTGGGACCTGGCTCCCAGAATTCTAATAACCAGACTAGTGCAGGTTTCTTTATACTTCCTCCTATTTCCCTGTAAAACTGTAAATAACACACATACTTTTTATTTTTTGAATTAAAGCTTTGCAGACTATACAGAAGAAAAAGGCATGAGGAGTGTTCCACCGTCTTCTGGCACTGGCGCTGTGGAAGCCTCCAGGGTGATGAGGGGCTCTCGTGCCCTTGCAGGCAACCCGACATTTTTCTCCTTGCACAATGGCGACCTGCAGGGTCAGGCATTTCTCATGCATGAGTTGTTTTTAAAGTGTTTCTTCTGGGCCACTTGGTGTATCTTATTTGTTATAGACACTGAGCTGTGTATATGTTGGGTCTGCTTTGTCTCCCATGTCACCTTATAAAAATGATTTTTATAAAAGGTTCCATTTTTCTCTTAGTTTACTTATATTTAGAAATGATTTAAAACTTAATTGTAGAGTGTTGACGTTTCCAGCTGTAATTGTGGGTTTGTCTGTTTTTCCTTTCCGCTACTTCTTTGTGAATCAAAGCTCTGTTAATAGGCGCGGGCACATTTAGGGTTGATCTATCTTGAAGAAGATCTTATCATTGACAAACCTTCCTCCTAATTCATCGCAATAGCTTGTTCCACCTGTGTTGTTACATTCGAAGTGAGTTTCTTGTGGATGGCATATTATTGGGTGATTTTTTAAAATCCACTTGGTCCATTTCTGCCTTTTATTAGAATATTTGGACCATTTATATTTAAAGCAATTATTTCTATATTCGACTAAGTTGGTTCTCTTATTGTATGTTTTGTGTGTTTCCTTTGTTTCTTATTGGGTGGTAAAATGTTTTCTATTAAGGTCAATTTCTTTGATAGTTTAATTAGTTCAATTATTCCTTGACTTGTGATGTTTTCTGTGCTCTCAGGTGCCTCTTCCACGGTTTCTTTCGCATTTCCATGTGAATTTCAGAGTCCCAACATTCCTGGAAAGGCTGCTGGTATTTTAAATTAAGAGTTCAAGAATCAATGTGTAAGATATAGGACAACTGATCTTTTCATGGTAGGGAGTATCCTTATCTATAAATATGAAACAAATTTTTATTTCTGTAGTTCTCTTTATTGTCTTTCACTTTTGGTTTATACTTTCTTCATGAAAATATTACCCATGTTTTGATGTATTTATTTCTGGCTACTTTATATATATTTTGTGGCACTTAAAACGATATATTTAAAAATGCTTTTTATTTATTGCTTTCATGTAGAAGTATAGCATTTGTATATGGATTTTAGTCTAGCCACTGCCAGATTTTCTTAAGTCTAGTAATTTGTCTGCAAAATAATTTGTTTTTTCTGTGTAGATAATCATGTCATCTGTGAATAATGACACTTTTGTTTCTATTATTCTACTCTCTATAGCTTTATTCTCTTGAATACTACTGTCTGCTTAGGTTCTCCTCCACTGCTGAATGGGAGTTATTTTGTTAGGAAGCCTTATGCTATTAATGCTTTTACAGAAAATAATTCTAACAATTGTCTGTTGAGGCGATGTTTCTTTCGGGTTTTTGGTAAGATGCCATTTATTAGGCTTAGGAAGACATTCTGTACATATGTCTTGTTTCAGAATTCAGTTCATACTGATCCCATGAAATGAACGGAGAGTCTCCTATACGCCAGAAATTGTTCCAGAGATCGGAGAAATCACAGAGAACAAAACAGATAGAAATCCCTGCCTTTATATATCTTATATTATATTGTTTCTTGAATATTTGGTACAGTTTGCCTATAAAACAGTTTGAGAGCAGTGCTTTTTTTGCACAACACTTTAAAATCACTGGTGTAGTATCTTTTATGATAATTGTTTTTTAAAGCCAGTTTTTATAAGTTAAATTTATCCAGGAATTTGTAGATTTCTCTACATTTTAACACAAATTGGTATAAAATTAGCAATAATAATCTCTATCTTTTACTTCTTGGCTGTATCAATAGTTGTGTTTCTTTCATATTTCAAATATGAATTTCTATATATTTTTGTCTTGATTTTTGAATTTTATTTTGTGCCTTATTTGCATAGGGAATATATTTATATGGTTAAAATTAAAAAGTTAGAGAATTATGTGCCATGGAAATATCTTTTTATTCCTCTTTTCTTGCCATTAAGTTGTTGTCTAATAAGTAATGTTATCAGTTTTTTATATAGCCTTCTAGGTAAGGATACACAATTTGTAAGTAAATATAAAGTATATATAAATGCATAGTTTTACAATATCCTAAGTAATAGTGTACAACACATACTTTTGTTCTCCTAACCTTTGGCACTTAATTTCTGTGTTTTTTTCTTAATATCAAGAAATAATGAGTTTTTCTATTCTCTTTTATAGATGCATAGTATAATTCCATATGGCTGTATATAATTTGTTTTCCCTATTTTTTAATCAAAGGATATAAGATTATATTCAATGTTTTGGTACTAAAAGGAACACTGCAATAAATAACTTTATCTGTGCGGCATGTTGCAGATATGTGGATGTATCTTACAATAAATTCCTTCAAGTGACATCATTGGATTAGAGGGTGCTGGGAATATATTTTATTTTATTCATTTTGGGTGGGCTAGATGTATACGTTATAAAATTCAAAAGAAACAAAGGGGTAAATGGTCAAAAATAAGTGCTCCTCATCCCTTTCCCCAAGTTCCTCTTTGAGAGGCAATCAGATGTCTTTCTAGAGATATTCTGTGCATTACACAAGTATGCATGCAAATAGCATAACTTCTTTTATGTCTCAGATTGTGTATCAGTGCGTGGGTATCAGAAAGTGTTTGCTAATTTCTTGGCTAAAAGAATAATCATTAGAGTTAGTGAATCCACTCATTTTAGAAACATGTTTTTTGCTGTTTCAGTTTTCAGGCTTGGCTCCACACCAGCATCCTTTGGACCTCATTAGGACAAATGATATCATCTCACTGACTTTCATCATGCCCTTTTGTGTGTTAGGGAGAAGGGGGACTATCTGTGTGGATTTTCCTTATCCACACACTTGAAACACCGTCCAATGCGCCTTATCCGCCATCTCACACCTCCTCGCTCAGTATCATGTTTAGGTCCCTTTCGTATTCCTTCTGCATTGCGCCTTCATTTCTTTTGTGTCATGATGTCACTTTGTGACTTTACTTTCTCGTTTCGATGGGTCGTGTTCTTTGGTAGCTTACCGAGAAAGGTATGTAGCAGGAAAAAGCTTTAGATCAGCCATGTGTGAAAATATCTACACTTCCCCTCCCATTTAATCAGTATTTGGTTGGTATAGAAATCTAATTTAGAAAATATTTTCCTTCAGAATTTTGAAGTCATTGCTTAATTGTCTGCCAGTTTTTTGAATTGGTGTAGAAATATCAGAAATCGTAGTGATTCTTGTTTTTTTCTGTCACCTGTTTTTGAAAGTTTTTAGAACTTATTTACATCCTCAGTGACCTGAAATTTTACAGTAACATGCTTTAGCGTAGGCTTATTTCCGCCCATTGTGCGGTGCCTTTGTAATCTACAAAATCATGCCTATCCTTCCTGATAAATCTCCTTGAATTATTTCATGGATGATAATCTCTTTTATTTTATCTGTCCTCTTTTTTTGAATGCTGGACATATTGAAGTGGTTCTTTTACTTGATTATCTTTTTTCCCTACTGTGATCAATTTGTTTTCTTTTTATTTTATTGTAAAGTTCCTTAAATTTATTTAATAGTCCTGCTTTTTGATCTTTTAATTTCTGCTGTAATGCATTCAGTTTCGTTGCCTACATGTTCCTTTTATTTTAGCATTACATTATGACTTTGTTAAAGTCTTGTCTTTCCGTACAGTTCTGAGGGTGTTTTTTAAGATTTTTATTGAATTTGTTGTGGTGTCATTGGTTAATAAAATTACAAGGGTTTCAGGTGTACAATTCTGTAATATAGCATCTGTGTATTGTACTGTGTGTTCACCATCCCAAGTCAAGTCTCCTTCCGTCACTATTTACCCCTCTTTGCCCTCTTCTGCCTCCTCCCCCCACCTCCCTTTCCCTCTGGCAATCACCATACTGTTGTCTGTGGTGATGAGGTTTTTACTGTGTGTTTTTTGTTAGTCCCTTCACCTTCTTCACCCAGCCTTCCAAACCCTCGTCCTTCTAACAACTGTCAGTCTGTTCTCTGTCTCTATGCATCTGTTTCTATTTTTTTCTTAGCTTATTTTGTTCACTAGAGTCCTCAGATAAATGAAATCATGTTAATGATAATGATAGCTTTTTGAAGGTTTTCTTTTTCATTTCTAAGTAATTTCTGCTTTATCAAAATTACATCTCACCACCCCCCCCCCCGCCTCAGTTTTTTCAGTCTTAGGTGCCTGCCATGTCCAATCGAGGTTTTCCTTGTATATGAGATAATCCTTGATTGTTTGTTAGTCAATGAAAGCTAGAGACTAAGAATGTGTTTGTACAATGCCCCGAGCACATGGGTAGGGTTGTCGGTTCTGAGCATCATTGTGGGCTAAACCACGTGAGCCATCTGTTGGGGGGATCCCTTGTTAATAACAGCTTTGTTTCTGGGTCGTTCACTTCTCTTTTACTAATCACTTCCTTATACCTTATTTGGGTTTATTTTCTTGTTCTTTTTTTCCCCAATTTCTTAGGTTGTTTTCTTACCTTATTAGATCTCACCCTTTCCAGTTTTTTCAAAGTATTTAAATATGTAAAAAATTCTCTAAACCACACCTTGCCTTTGTCCTACACGATTTGATGTCTGGTAGTCTAATTGCTATTCGGTTCTAAATATTCTGCAATTTCTATTAGGGGACTTTCCTTCCTTACCAATGAATTATGTAGAGATGTGTGCGCATGCCCATGTGCCTGGGTGTGCCCTTCTTTCCCATTTGTGAGTTTTTTTAATTGCATTGTGGTCAGAAAAAATCTGGTCTTGTGGTAGTAATGCTCAAAAGTAGTTCAAATTTGCTTTCTAGTTTACATGTGATTGATTTTCTAAATGCTCCCTGTGCATTTGTAAAGAAACATGATACCAAATTATTGGCTGCATGTATTCTGTATGTCTCATATGATTCAAGTTTGTTTGCTGTTCAGATATCTGATAGCCTTATTATCAGTTTCTCATAGATGTGTATTAAAATATTTTCCAATAACATTGTAGATGTTCTTTCTCCCTGTTGTTCTTCCATTTTTGCTTTATGCATTTAAAACTGTTTTTAAGGGTATATTCAAATGTAAAATTGTATCTTTCTGGAGAAGTGAACATTTTTACTATTATGAAAGGATTCTCTTTATCTCTAGTAATGCTTTTGCTTTAAAGTCTATTTTTGCCTGATACAAACACAGCTATACTATTTTTCTTTTGGTTTATGTTTCTGTCTAATAAATTTTTCCATATCTTCCACTTCAACCTTTCTATGTCTTCATATTTTAGGTATATAGCTTGTAAATAGCATATAAAAAATCCTGTGTGACAGTCTATGCTTTTAAACTAGTCTATTTTTATTGTAATTACAGGTACATGAGTATTTAGCTTTATTTTTTGTATTTTATCTTATGCTTCTCTTTGTTTTTTTTCTCCTTTTTTGCCTTTAGTTGAATTGATTCAAGTATTTTTTCCCCACTCTACTGATTTTGATGATATTAATTTTATTTCTACTCTTTCAGTGGCTACTTTTAAAATCTGTTCAACGGATCCTTAACATAATATAAAAATAATCAGTAATTTTACCTCCTCCCCCAACATGAGATCTTAGAGTTACTCACCCCCACACCAGTGTCTAGATGTTTCCCATTAGCTCTTTCTTTTATTAGATCATAAATTAGACACTTTATTAATGTTTTACAGAGTCAGCTTTTATATGAATTTATGTGCATATTTACTTTTTATTCCACTCATTATTTTTTCTGTGTATCAGAGCTTCTTCCTGCTCTTTTTTCTCTTCTTGAGACACATACTTCAAAAGTTCTTTAGTAAAGGTCTAATACTGGTAACCTCAGATGTTTATAGTTTCAAATATCTTTATTCTGTCTCTTTTCCTGAGGTATAACTCATGTTAGTGCACAATTTTAGGTTGGTGCAATAAAACTCTAATATAATGCAATAAGCATGAGCCCAAATGCTCATTTTTATAAAATGCAGGGTCACATTATTTTAAGGTTGAAGTGACTTGGTTGAGCCTAGGTAGGTGGGAGTTCCCAAGTCCTAGCTGTCTGATCCAAATCTGTCCGGATCCCAGCATCATTCAGAAGCAATCTGGTGGCTGTTCTACATACTTCAGGTTAAATACTGATGGAGACAATTCTGGATCCTTTGACAGGCCGAGACTTTCAAGAGAGTGACAGTGATTATGAGGATTTCCTAGATAGTTGGAGAGATTGAAATTCATCTTTATTTTCACTCTGCCCACCTCTTTAACCTTTGATGTGTACAAGAGAAGACCTTGAGTCAGAAAAGGAGCCTGTCTTTAATTGCATCACATACGTCTTCACTTTATGAAGGAACGCATTGCTGCATGGGGTTTTTCTGTACTTACTTTTGTCATCACTTGGGGAAGACTACAACACACTATACGGTCTTCTGGCTTCACTGCTGCTGAGATGTGAGTTGTCTGTTTAATGATTATGACTGTGCAAGTAATCTTTCTTTTCTCTAATGGCTTTTGAAGTCTTTAAATATCTCTGGTGTCTTGGAGATTTACTGTGGTGGATCTTGGAATTGCTGAGATCCCTAAAGTGAGGTTTCATATCTTTCAACAGTTGCAGAGAATTCTCACCAGTTGGCCTTCGAATATGGTTTCAGTATCTTCCCGGAACTATGATTATATCAAGGCTTGACCTTCTGACCCTGTACTCTTCAGTTTATTCATTTCTCTTTCATATTTTCTATTGTTTTAATATTTCTGAGTAACATCCTACATTGTTTTACTCTCTAGTTCTCTCTTTGATATATTTATTCTGTTTAATTTTTCATTGGGCTTTTAATTTTTAAGTTGAGTTATAATGAACATGCAATAAAAATTCACAGTTCTTACATGTTTAGTGTGGTGAGTTCAGACAATTGTACGTAGCCGTGTAAAAACCTTCCATAACAAAATAAAAACATTACTATTAGCCCAGAAAGTTCACTGGCGCCTCTTTCCAGTCACTTCTGTTAAACTTTTCAGTTCTTTCATTGTTATGGTAATTTAAGAAGTTCCATTTGGCAGTTTGTTAAATCTTCCAGGCCATGTTTGATAGTTCATTGCTTTTTACTTATTTTCTAAATTCCTTTCTCCGATGATTTAAACACACTAAAAATAGTTATTTCATCATCCTCTGTCTGATGATTCCAATAACTGGCATCTGTTTCTTGCTGCCACTGTTGTTCCTGCCTGATCTTCACATATGGTGGCCTTTTAACCCCCAGTTCTGTGACCTGAGTTGTGAATGGATATTCATTGGAACATCACATGGGATGTTCACGAGGCCTGCATTGGTCTTGTATTGTTTGTCAGCATTGCCTTTGACCTCTAACTATTCCCTTCGAATGTGTGTATCATTTTTATTATTATTTATCAACAGAGAGATCAGCGGGATATAAATTTGGGAAGATAAGGGGAAGAATTATTTATGTAAAATAACATTGCCTCCCTTTTGGTGATTCCTCTTGCACATGTCGTGTAACTGTTACCTGTTTCTGTTCGTGTTTTTCCCTCTGTTCTGTGCTTTTTTGCTCTGGGAGTCACAGCTGCTTACAGTTTTCAGCTTTTAAGCGTAAGTTCTCAGAAATCACAGCCCCCGTCCTGTGATTGTGTGTTCACGGTTGCAGGGCTTCCTCACCCTCCCTCACCCCGGAGCACTGCCTTGGCGAGGGGTGAAGATCAGAGGCAATAAAAACGAGATGTCAGCGTTGTTTCTTCTTAAGTTTCTCTCCTCCCAAATACAGTAACGTCCACCTGCTGCTTCCGCACATCTTTGACCATCGGTCTCTTAACCCGCCTTTCCTGGAGAGTTGCTTTTAAGGATCTTATTGAAGAACCGAGCAGCTAGGTCAGCTCCTAGAATTCTCCTTCACCTCGGTCCAGATTTCTCTGTATTGGCACATAAGTCTCATTGCTTATAGCTGTTGGCTTATTTTGCAGACTGTTAAAGTTAAAAAAATTGTTGTCATTTTTGTGAGTTTAGAAGGGGGTTTGTGGAATATAAAGTGTCCTGACTCTTTCAGCTTTACATGGAAACCACCTTATAATGTTTAATAGTTTGAAAACGAATCAAAATGAAGTAACCGGCTTGGGAACAGGCTCTATGGGAGAAGCCAGAGGGCTAGCATTTGTTGGATTATTTCCATATATGTTTTACCTCTTCCTTGGAATTACTTACTTATCTCCTCTCCCCTAACATAAAATAATTGGTAACATTTGACCATGGTGTTTGTAGCCTGGCTCAGTCAGACCGTCACGGTTCACTCTGGCAAAGACAGCGGACTTGAAGCCAAAATGCCTGCTTGTCCTTCCGTATGGTTGGGTGGTCGCTGTAAAGGAGCACCACATCCGGGAGCCTTAGGTCCCTCTGCACCCAGGGTGGCCATGTGGCATGTGCTCACCAATGGGACATAAACAAAGATAATGATGCTACTTCAAGGCCAAGGGTACTCAGAAGAGGTGTGACTTTTCTGCCTTCTATTTTCCCATCTGCCAGAATAGAACAGATGGCTTCAAGGCTCCTGAGGAACGCCACAAGATGTTCCAAGGACCTTGGGTCTTTTAATCACCACACGGAGAAAAGCAGCTTATTTCCAGGGACACCTACCTTAGAATGCGATTTAAGTGAGAAACGTACTTGAATCTTGTAAGGGTGCTGAAATTTTGGAATTGCTTTGTTAGAGCTGTGTGTACTGCCCTAATTTGCCTAATTTAGGCATTCTTCCTGAAAGAACTATTTCCATTTTTTTTGTGGGTATGTGTGCGTGTGGTCAGAAACATGGGGAGATTCCACTAGATTTTCCATTGTGCATGACTCATCTTTATGCTTGTCCAATTTTGCCTTCTTAAATGAGTTTGCCTCCTGACACATGGCTTTGTGTAATGACATGTACCTTTTAAAACTTTTATTTCATTTTATTTTATATATTGCCTGGGAACTGTTTTTCTAATATGGTGATTAAGGAAGCACATTTCTATGCAGTCTACAACATTTCTGTGTCAGGGCAGGAATGCGTCTTATCTTCCTCTTGAGACATTTTACAGACACCTTTTTTCAAATCCCAGACCTTCTGGATATCTTATGTCTGCTCTATTTTCCTGTACTGAAAGTTCTTTTTATTTAATATCTTCCCGAGACTTGACACATAGTCTAGCACTGTGCTTTGGAACCCTGTGATGTTCTCTTCCAAGGATTTGGATGGAACGTGATATTCTTCTCACTTTCTTCCCTGTTCTGAAGGGGGAGCACAGCGGATCCCTGGCAGAGATCACTCTATCTGTAGGGCAATAGTGATCAATGATACTTTTAGGAGAGGATCACCTGTCAGTCAGTTGGGGACTCTGGCTATAATTGGATATAAACAAAGGGTTTAATTGAGTTGACCTGATTCCAGGCCCACAAGTTAGTATGAGCAAGGAGGAAGAGGGGCTGGAAATCTCACCAGCTGTTTCAAGGTGTGTGAGAATGTGGGCGTTGGACTCTTTCTCTCTGACATTCAGAATCTTCCTACAGTCTCTGCTCAGACATCAGGCTGAGTGCCCTGGAAGATGAAGAGGAGGATGGATTGAGTGGCAGCAGCCAGGAATTTTCTCATGTGCCTGAAGGCCTGGGTTACTGTTTCTGGTGCTGACACTTAGCAGGTGCAAAAGCGGGGAACTTGTCCTGAGAATGACAGAGGGCCCCAGTAGAGCTTGACACAGACTTCCAAGGCTGGTGGTTCTGCTGAGCTCTGATAGTTTGTCTTGATTGTTCCCCCTGAGGCAGCTGAAATGACCTGCGTGCTCCCTAGAATCAGTAGAGGAGGTCTACGCTTTGTCCCGCCCCCTTCACAGTTAGGAAGGGGCCACTCACTCTTCCCTTTAAAGTTCTACGGGTTTAGTGCATGACTGGCTCCTTTTGAAGCATTTCCCACTGGCTTGACAAGGCACAAGGGTTAATTAAAGTTGCAGAAAGAGACAGACTGTTTGGCTTTTCCTCACAGCTGGGCTGGGAGGCCATAGTCCTGGGGGTCTGTGCACAAACTTGGTGGGCCTCCCAGCTGGCGCAGAGTCAAAGGCTTCTGTGGCCTAGGTGTGTTTACTTTTCTGGCCCTCTGGTTGTTAGGGAGGCTGGAGGCACTGAATGGACATAACCCAGCGTCAGATTGGCCCTGGGAGGAATTATACATGCAAGTGAGATCAGCAACATCCTGGTTGTTTACCCTGAAACACACAGTGGGTGAGGGCTGGCTCAGCTGTCTGAGATGTTCCCCTGAAACCCCAAGAGCAGCTGGGCTGTCTCCTCCCTTGTGACAAGCAGGCCTATCATTATTAGATCACACTGCCCTGGGCCATGTGACAAGCAAACTATGGGGCAAATAATACAGTGCCGAAGAATGGAAAAGGGACTGCATTTTCTTTTCTTTCATTCCCTTTGCAGAAAGCCTGCTAATGTTATGCTAAAATCTGCCTATTGATTTGGGTATAAATAGCCCCCTTTTTTTGTAATCCAGATGCAGCCTTACACCCCTCTGTACAGGGTTAGTGATTCTCTGTTGTGTCTTGGGAGTAATAAGAAGATCCATTAAAAAGAATGCAGGCAAGTCAGCCCTGGTGAGATTACATAAAAGGAGAAGAAAATTGAAGAAAGTATGTAATAAAACTCAATGTCTAGTTGAGTGTGATTTTTAACAAAAGGTTCTTGCATTTAGCTCAATGACTTCAGATTTGTAGATAGTAGCTAAATGCATTTTATTCAGACTTTTCCAGCCCTGGGCAGGAGCCATTTCAGAAGGCAAGGCAATCTTTCTGGAAAGGCATACGCTGCTAAAATGAGGGGCTTGGGGTGGATTTCAGCTTCTTGGTGATTTGTACTCAGAACTGCAGAGGCTCGGGCCCTGCTGATGGGCAGCTATGTATCTTACGGGGGGACTTCCACTTCCCAGATCTAGGAGAGAGTCCTCTTGTCTTGAGAGATCTGGTGAACCTTTGATTCATCCATGTGTTTTTATTTTTCCATCGCTTCAGTATTCCAGACTCCAATGCCTGCCACTTTATTTGTATTTATCTTGACACCTGCTCTGTTTCAGCAGTGCTACCTGTGTCGCTTTCCCTGTGGCCCTCAGATATTCCGGCCTTGCAGAGAACCATTTCCCAAGCATGTCCTCATCTGTTCTACGGATGCTGCATAATAAAAGACTTCATGGTCAATTTAGATGGAGAAATGATGCATACTGCTCTCTTGGAAATTTGTAATGTACTTTATAAGAGGCAATAAAGGAAAATTATTTGCTTTTGTTTATATGTGTATACACACACACACACACACACACATACACATTTAATATCAAAGTACCTATTACCTGCTAAGAGTGACTGGTTTTCAGAATTTGCCTTGGGCCTTGCTGCTGTAGCACCCACAGGCTGAGAAGTCTGTCTAGACCCCTAGACATGCAGGCCACTGAGAAATGGCAGTTGACCATCACATCCTCTGAAAAGGCTTACCTTTTTATTAAAGTATAGATGGCATACAATATTATATGAAAAGGTTCACTTTTGAAGGCAAAGGGTGAGCACCGGCTAATCGTGTGAATAGAAATGAATCAAATGTTCAGTGAAGCAGGGACTGGCTGGCGTAAACCAGATTGGCTGCTGTCCACATGCAGAGGTGTTGAAACAGGGAGCTTCTTGGTCCTGTTAAAAGTAGACCCCTGGCAGAGCCCTTATAAATGAGCTGCTTGGAGAGTGAATTCCTGGTGCTGCATGGGATGCCTAGGTGCAAACCCTTTGTAGCACAACTGCATGAAAGACAACGTGGGGGAAAAGCACATTGCAGACAGGGAATTAACCGAGGTCAGGTTTGAGCTCACTGTTCCCACTGATTGGGTGTGTGAGCTTGGGCCAGCCATTTAATCTCCTCATACCTAATTTGCCAAGTAAGATGATTGGACAGGATTCAAGTTCATGCCCAGTTCTAAAAGTCATGCTGTATCAGGACTGTCCAAGTTGGTCTTTGTGTGAGAATGGAAGAAATCAAACCAATGCATATTTTCCCCAGGGTCCCCTGGCTTCTCTGGTTCCCTTTGGTTCTTGGGAGATGATATCCTTCCAAACCATAGGTGTTGCACTGTTTGGTTAGAATATGCCACCCTGAGTCAGGAACAAACTGCAATTTTAGGCAAGGAGAAAGCACCTCAGACAGGTGTGTTACAGCATCTTAAAATTTTCAGTTACCTCTATTAAGAAGAAAGTTCTCCCTTTGCATTCTAAAAGGAGGCAGCTTTAAATCCTGTTTCTAGCAAAAATTTAATTATGAAATACCTATTGTGTTATGTACCAGGCTCTGTCCAGGCACCTGGGTGTGTGTGTGTGTGTGTGTGTGTGTGTGTGTGTGTGTGTGTGTGTGTAGGGGGAACAAAGACAAGATCTCGTACTCGTTACAGAGCTTGTATTTTAGTGGAGGGAGACCGAATAAACAATGTACTCCATAAATAAGTGAAGTGTAGAGCAAAAGGTAAATTATGTATGTTAGAAGATTAACTATGTTAGAAGACAAATTTTACAGACAAGGATAAGGAGCATGGCATATTGTAATTATAGATGGGGTAATTAGGGGAAGCCTCATTGAACAAGGGACTGTTGAGCTAAGACCTGGAGGGTGTGAGGGAGGGACGCACATGCCAGTCTTGGGGAAGAAGATGCAGGCAGAGGAACCAGCCAGTGCAGAGGCAAGAGTAGGCCTGATGGCTTCCAGGGTGGCATGGCAGCCTGGGAGGCTGGAGTGATGAAGTCAGCTGGTGTGTTGAAAAGGGGGAGTCTGGGCTGCTTTGTCTGGCTGGGAAAAAGGCCATTAAACTGACTAGAGAAAATTCCATGTCCAACGCCAGTGCTGCCTGGCTGCAGACTCCTTTACTTTGTAGGAAGCCTGGTAGAAGGGGGGCTCCCTGCCTGGCTGGGGATACTCTTTTAGCATCTGCAAATCAGAATACCCTCTCCCTAGCAGTAAAGCATCAGCCTTAGCATCTGTAACAGCCTCCCCTGTAATTTATGCATTTGTAGTGAGCTTAAATGCTGACTCTATCATTATCTGAGTTTATTATTGTTGCCATTTGCATATGTTTGATGGGGGAAGGGTAGGATGGCAGGAAACCACTGGACAGATTCCAAGTTGGAAGCCTGCCTGTCTCTCCTCACCCTCAACTTCTCCCCCAGTCCTCTGCCTTCCCAGGGCCTGGACCAGGGCCAGTAGTGCATGAAGCAATGACACAGGTGAGCATTCTCAGGAGCCCTGTTGCCCTCTCTTGTGCCTGCCTCCTTTCTCATGCCTTCCATGCCTCTCTCCCAGCATCCCTGACTTCAAAGTATTCAGCGCAGTACAGCAAACCTGTGTCCCTCCATACCCCATGAACCATCAATACTGACTCAAACAGAAGCCTGGCATTTACATTGCATGAGTGGGGACCAGGGAGTGCAATTCTGCTTTTTGACAGAGAATTAAAGGATTTCTCTTATTTTGCTATTTCGTGTATCATCAAGTTGCGTGGGAGAGGTTATGGGATGCTGGGGAGGCTTCTAAGCATCCTGAAACCTCAAAGTTATTGCCAAATGGTAGACAGCCAGCTACTCAGCATGACCCCCACCACCTGCTTACTCCATGTCAGCTCTACTTGATACCTGATTTCTGTAAGTCACCTTTCTGCGCAGGAGTTCACTGCTTTTTTTGTTCTTTCTTCTCTCTGGGGCTAGGAAACCTTCAGCAGAGAGCACCAGGGGTGTTCAGCCTACAGCCCACAGGCCACATGCAGCCCAGGATGGCTGTGAACACAGCTTGACACAAAATCGTAAATTTTCTTAAAACATGATGAGATTTTGTGCGTGTGTGATTATGTGTCACCATGTATTTAATGCGTGGCCCAAGACATCTCTTATTCCAGTGTGGTGCAGAGATGCCAAAAGGTCAGGCACCCCTGGAAGCTGTAAAAGGAAATGTTTGCATGAGCCTTGGAATCGTCTTGGGGGCCAGGGAACAGCTGGAGCCATAAAGGAGGGGTAGAAAGAATTGTTGCCCAATGCCAGTAACTTGGTTTTCCATGTTGCTTCCATTGGGAAATAGTTTGCACAGGGGCCTCCATTTGATTTAATTTCAGCACTCATCTTGATTGATACTCTCAACTGATCACAGCCCGATCCCTCTGCCGTCTGCCCTTGTCTGCTGGGCTGCAGGCTGTGAATGTGGAGCCATAGCCACACGTTTCAGTGACACAGAGTGAACAAGCATGTCAGCTTTTCTCTTCTCCCCAAATTTGCACCCTTTTAGATTTTTTATGCAATCAGCAGGGTGTCTAATCTACATTTCTTTGAGAAGAGACATTGTCAGCCCACAGAGAATATTAAACTAAATGGAGGTATGACAGATACTAGCTGTGCAAAACTTTGGAAGAGGTAAAATGAGCAAGGGCATAAGAAATGCCCCATTTACAATCTCTTTTCCCCTGGCCCATGCCATCACCATTACTACTACCATCATCAGCATCAGCATCATCAGCTCATCCTAAGTTGATACGATTACCATCAGGTATTGAATATTTAGTATTTTGTTACTCTTACAAGTCTTTCATACGAATAGACTTTAAATGGTCTCAATCACCTTAAAAAGGCAGCTGTTACCTCCTTATCACAGATGAAAAATCTGAGGGTCTGAGGGGTTTCATAAGTGGTCCCAAGTCTAAGCCAACCAAAATAGGGAAAGGTTTTTTTATAATCAAATAAAGATAAATAGTTAACACGAGTATATGTAAATACAAGTAGGTCTTTAGTGGTTCACCTTAGACAAGATTCTGAAGAGCTGCTTACACAGGGCATTGTCCTGGTGTCTTTAGGGTCTACGCCATGTTGGCTCTCGGGTGCACAGGTCCTGATCAGGCAAGCCACCTCTGTGTCACCCTTAGCCCGACCCCTACTTTCTCTTGTTGGGTCCCTTTCTCTCTATGTTGATGGTGATAATTGGCTGGCTCCTACGTGGGTGACCTATGAACAAGGGGTGCCAAGACTTCCTTGTTAGTGAGTCTTCATACCATCTCCCTGGAGAAGCCCCCTGATGCCCAGGGTGCAGCGCTCCTTCCTCTGTGTTTACAAAGCACATAGTTTCTAGTTGGGTTAAAAATGCCGTGCGTATTACAACGGGAACAGTGTGTCCTACGCAGCGCTTCCACAGCCCTTCCGCACAAGTAGCAGGCTTTGTTCTAAGACTTCAGCATTTATTGATTCCTCTAATCCTCCCAATAACCCTGCACGGTCTGTGCTGCTGTTGTCCCCATGATACAAGTGAGGCCCAGAGAGAGCAGTAAACTGCTCAAGGCCATCTAGCTAGTATGTGGCAGGGCCAGGGTTATGGACCTGGTCTGTTTGGTGCCAGCACCTGAGCCTCGATCACCTCCCCTTCCAGTGGTGGCCTTCACCTGTTCACATGGCTGTTCGCTAGCTATGCTGCAACCTCAAGGGCAGGGAGTGTATCCATGCACATGTCATCCTCAGCCCTGGACATGTGGCCTGGCATCTAGCAGGCATTTGGAAATTCTTTGTCAAGGGAGTGAGCAGAAGAAGGGGAGGAAGGACTGAGAGGCAGCCAAGGCAAAAACCACCCAGGTTTGTCTCTGAGCTTTAAGGTACTTAATTGCTACCTGGACTCTCTGTCTGAGGACAGAATGGGCGAGAGAGGCAGGGAAGCTCTTGCAGAACCAGCCTTGTGGGACTGGTGCCTTTTCGCACACTGTCGCTTCTTGCCTCTCATCCATTTGCTTCTACTGCCTGCCCTCCCCCCCCCCCCGATTTTCCTCACTTGGGTTGCATTTATCTCATTCTCCTTTGTCCTCTCAGCTGTATCTCCATTGCAGCACCTGTCTCAGCTTGCACAGCAGTCTGCCCATGTCACCCCTCCCTCCCTGCCACTTCGGCAGTGAACTCCTTAAGCAAACAATCTCATTGTCACCATCCCGTGCCCAGTGTCCAGAGCAGGGCCTGGCCCACTACGGGCCCTTCTGGATGGCTTCTTAAGTGAGAAAGTGCTTGGCCATTGCTGGGTCTGTGAGCAAAGAAAGTGTGGGGAGAGATCATTCAATATTTGAAGGGGAAAAAAGGAAACAAATTTTGGACCCAAGGAACTGAGAATCATCTGAAACTTGTTTCTCATCCTGTTTCCTATCTTCCCTCCAGCTCTTGTCACTTGATAAGTGATGCAGATGGATTTTTCTCTCAGGATTGGCAAAAAGGGGCTGAAAAGGTGGCGGGACTGGGTGGGGGGGATAGGGAGTTAGAGGAAACATAAAACAATAAAGATGATTTAATTTATATCTGATCACAGCAACCAGCTGGCTGTGCCATCAATTACTGTACCCCAGAAGTTATTAGAGAGCACCTCTGTCACAGGGACCTTATTAGCTAGGGATTTATGGAGCTCAGAGCCTCGGCAGGAAACACTGATATTTCACTCAAAACATCACCTGTGGATGTCTGGGTTCTCTCTCTCTCAGCTCCATCTCTTCTCACGTGTCCTCTCATGTGTGGGCCCCCTCTCCTCATACTTGACTCCCACAATGCTTTGCTCCTCAGGGATGCGTGAGGGGAAGCAATCTTACCTGTGCTCAGGTTCACTTGGTGTGTGTTCCACACCTGTGGCTGTAACATTCCTGCTTTCTGGGCAGAAGGTCTTCTGGGCTCATTCAAATATTTCTAGAGTTTTCTGTGTCCTAAACCACCTCCCTTGATCCACTTTTCAGGGGGAAGAAAACTGGACATTGGATTTTATTTTATGCAGGTGTCATGTGGTGGCAAGAGACCCAGAACCCGAGCCCTTAATCTCCTTGGCCCACGTGTCACCTTCTCTCCAGGGGCGCGGTGCAGATGGGCCTGAGCCCTCCCCTAAGGAGGCTTCCAGCTTTCTTACTGCGGTCATGTGATGAACTTAATATGAGTGAGAAGGTTGCCTTGACATTAGAGGCACATTTCTTTTGAACACAATCAGATGCTTTACGCATCCCTAGAAGCAACTTCTTCCTAATTATAACCAATTATAATGTGTGATATCAGAAAAACCCACCAAATTGCATTTTAAAGTTTGAAATCTGCATAGGGAAGAATAATGATAGAGAGCCATTGATGTCAATTCAACACAGTTGTTGAATTTTTCCTTTGAAGATAACGTTTTTAAAGAACTGAAAGTGTTTCCACATTTTGATCCCTTGAAGTGCCAAAGTGACAACACAGGCAGGAAGAGATGACACAAGAAAAGTGGCAATTTAGTTATTTACCCAGCAATGCAGAGTTAGGTGTTATTAATGAGCGGCTAGATCACACTTGACATTTTACAAAGTGACTTACAATCACACCTGTGCGTGCAGCCACGCACACACAAACACACACAAATATTCCACATGGAATAAAATGAGAGAAGGGGGCAGGACGTGGTCGCTTCCTCAGGGGCAGAATCTACTGTAAATAAGATGGAATAAGATACGTGCAGTGTGAAATGCAGAGATCAGGCCCAAGGTCCAGGAACAGTGAGAGTCGTCCGCGCAAGGCTCGTGTGCGCATGCGTATGGCACTGTGTTTCCACTGGCGCCTGCCTGTGCATCTCTTTACAAGCCCTCAGTGGGCCTCCTTTGCCATTGGCGCTCCCATCTGAAGGGTGAGGGAATGGAGCCGGGAGTGGGAGTCGCATCCCAGCAGGTCCATTCATGCTTTGGCTTGGCTGCTGATCTCATCCTGTCTCCAACAGCCCTCGGCAAGTGAGACAATGAGTTTGCCTCTATTTTCTCCCCAGCTTTATTGAGGTACGATTGACGAAGTATGTAAATATTAAAGGTGTACAGTGTGATCATTTGATTGAGGCATACATCGTGAAATGATTACCACGATCAAGCTCATTGGCACGTGCATCACCTCACATAGTTACTTTTTTATTTGTTTTTTGGTGATAGTAGTTAAGAGCTAGTCTCTCAGCCTGTTTCCAGTATCCATGGCTGTGTGGTCGCCAGGTGGCACATGGGACTCTCCAGGCCTCACTCATCCTGCAACTCCCCGTTCAGAACTTTGGACCCTTTCACCCGACTCCTGGCCTTTGGTAGGCACCATCTGTTCTCTCTGAGTTCGACTTTTTCAGATGCCACTTATAAGATCACACAGGGCTTGTGTTCTTATGTCTGGCTTATTTTACTCGTCCTGATGTTCTCCAGGTTCACCGACATGGCTGCAGTAGCTGGATTTCCTTCCTTTGTATGGGGGAATGACATGCCATTATTCAGGAAACATTCGTTGGGTGCCTGGTACGAGTTAGACCCCTGCACACACTGGACATGCAGCAGGGTGTGAGTCCAAGTCCCCACCCTCGTGGAACTTGCGGTCTTGTCAAAAAGGCCGGATCCACAGCAGGATCCACTGCTTTTTTTTCCAGTTAGAGCAGGCATGATTTGAGGCTGCTGGCCCCCTTTCAGCCAGACATAGTCTTTGGCTAACAGAGGATGAAATGAATGTGGCTTCGTGATCAGGACGGATGAATGAGGGGACACGTTTAGACAAAGTGAGGATACTGCAGATCACAGCTAAGGGTCGTCAGAGGTGTGGGAAGCTGGAGGAGGAGGAAGGGCAACTTTAATCGGGAAGAGTGATTATGAAATCTAATTAGCTTCTCATTTTCATTTGCAGAAGGAACATTCAATTCACTTAACACCACTCCACAGATCCTTCCAGTCTCATCTGTACCCAGGGGAAAACAAATTCCAGTGTGATTGAGCATTTGGACAGCAGCAGGCTACAGCAGCGGGAGGAGGGCGCGGTGGCATGTAGCTGAGAATGAGGAGGTCTGGGTCCCCGTCCTGGCTCTGTCTCTACTGGCTTGGCGACCCTGGGCACAGTGCCTCACCCCTGGGGACCCAGGGCCCTTCTGCTAAGTATGGAGATTGGATTAAAACATTTTAAAGGTCCTTTTAACTTCAAAATACTGTACTTGAATTTTAGCGCACATCTCCGTACTATGGCTGGTAAGGTACGTAGTGATGGTTTGGGGATTACTTACTATAGTTTTTTCAAAAACAGTTTGAGTTTGGGAATCAGACAAACCTGGATTCCAGTCGTGACTTGACCCACTCAACTTTGGGCCAGTTACTTAACCTTTTAATTCTCAGTCTATAAAACCAGGACAGTAATAATAGTATTTATTTTATAGAAAAGTTTTTTGTATTAAGTGGGCTATGTACTTAAAGTGCTTTGGGGGACAAAAAGGCTCCACACATATTCAGCTGTTATTACCTAGTGGTCTTGTTTACCACAGAGATTTAGAACAACTTGAATATTTTATCTAAAATATAAAAAAACAGGGAATGGGTCCTTTTAAAAAAATGCTCAGTGACAGGGCTGGGGAGGTTTAATGGTGGGTAAGCTAAGGAATGGCATGAGACTGAAATAGCTCCATGGAAATGAAGTCTTTAATGTGGGAATAAATGAAGTTGCCACCCTGAACTAACAGCTAGACTCCCGGGCGGGCCGTAATTAATGAATGCTATGGCCAAGATTTATAAGGATATTTTAAGAAGTAAGCGCACTGCATGGAGCCCTGGGTTTACTCCTGGGCTGAAGTAAGATCAATGGGAAATCCATTAGGCCCAAGATTTAATGGGCGAGGATGAGGCTTTGTCCCTAGCATCAGGGCTTTCTGCATGGCGGCTCCCAGTGATGTCCGCTCCGGGATGGAGGCCCAGGTGGTGTGGGGGCAGTTGTTGGTCTGTCAGAGCGAGAGGGGAATGAATGATGGCTCACCCCTCTTTCCCTGCTAGCAAATGAAGAGGGGAGACTCCCAGCCCAAACTGTTTTAGGGAACCTCCTCTTTTAACGACCTATCCCAGCCAGCAGACCACAGGAAGTTTCCCCATCCTTCCTTCTTGAGGAAGACTTCAGTTAGCAGGGCACTGAGCATGGAGCTGTTCCTCTCCCGGAGGTGTGGTCACCTGAGAGTGAATGTGCTGGGTACTGGGGATGGCCACCAGCAAGCCGCAGGCCTCTGCATATGGCTTTGCATTGCACTGGTCATCTGGTGATGGTCCCAAGTGCATTCCTGATGGCCCGTTTGTATCCCGAGGACAAGCTGAAATTTGCATTGTGACATTGTGACTTGCCTCGTTTTCACTAGGAGCAGGGACAGGTGACTCGTAAGGTCCTTCTAAGACCTCTGTCCTATGGTTGGACATGGGGATAAAAAGCACATATTTGTTAACATTTCACCCGTCATTCTGTGCTCAAGGGGGACTGAAGAATCAGAGCGTGGCCTGCTGAGTCCCCCTGGACTTTCCTTCTGAGTGTTCTAGGCTGGAGGAACGGCAGACTCAGGCTCCCCACAGGAAAGGCAGTTTTCCCTCTTCTCTGAGTCCATGAGTGATGCTTTCATGCTGCACCAGCTTTGCTCATGTTGCTTCTTCTGCCTGCAGGTCCTGCTCCCAGGAGCCCAGCATAGCTCCATTAACGGTCTGCTCGACTAGCAATAACCTTGGCCACATACAAACCTGGTGCCGCTTGTTCTCACCGTTCATGGATTTTTCACCTGGCTCCCTCAGTGTCACTTGCTGGTACTTTTTCTAGCCACTTGGTCCTTTCTTTTTGATAGTTCATTTATTCTTTAATCCCACCTTTCATAAATACTTTCTTTGTGAAATACCAACCAGTTATAAGTTTCAGTCACACGTCTTTCTCCTTGTTTTCTGGGTGCAATTCTATGGTTCTTCCTCAATAATAGTTTGCTCCATGGGCACAGCGCCTGGTGGTGACACCCATCCCTCTGCTGGCCCAGGGGTCTGTGTGCACATGTGCTCCATGCATGTGTGTACAACTTGACATTTTTAATAATTATGAAAGTTATCATTCATTGCATGTTTATCAGGTACTGTGCCGAACACTGAAAAAATATCTCACCATAAATCACACCCAGAGTCTGCCCATTTTACAGAAGGAAATGAAGGCTACAGGAGTGTCCATAGCCTGCTTCAGGTTCCCAGATTTGTGAGCATTCCCGTATCTACTAGACTCCCGTTGCTTAGTCAGAGCCCTGCTGTTCATAATCAGAGCTTAATTTGACCCCCTCAACAATACTGTGAAGCAATTACTATGATCTCTTTTACAGATGAAGTAAAATAGAGGTCTGGGAAAGTCAGGTGACTTGCCTAAGGTGATCCAAATAGAAAATAGAAAATAAGACTTGGATATGGGTCAGCTGAGTCTAAGGTCCATGCCTGATCAACTGCTTCAGGAAGCCCGCCCCACAGACTGAGGCTCCTGTGTGTTGCTCTCATTGTGTACAGCCCGCAGTCTCTAGCTTTGTGTCTCCTTTCCGTTCCCTTTCTCCTGCCTCTTCTTCCTCCTGCTGAAGCACCACACACTCTGGCTGAAGAGCCTTTGAGCCTCTCGTGAAAAGTCATGAAGAGAGTGTGGCCTTATCCTAGAGAGAAAGCATCTAAATTAATTTTATCTCTAAATTAATTTTCTGTGCTCAGTACCAAGAAGACAACTTAGTCGTTTCAATAAATTTATGTCTTGGTAAATGCAAGGAGCTGATAATCTTCGTGAAGCCAAGTTACCTTTTTGTCTGATAGGTGAGGAGATAGCACAGAGGGCCAGTCATTTACTTTGATGAACAGTATTTATCACATAGCTACTGAACACCCAAGAAAGTGGGCAGAAAGCAATAACTAGAACCCACAAAAAATCAGTTGCTGAGGATCCTGGAATAACCAAGACACACACTTGTCCTACTGAATCATCATCAGCGATGGGGGGTGGGATTGCAGGAGAGACACCTGTGCTGCAGTTGTTACATTCTGTGCGTACGGTGTATGCGGGCGCACACACTTAGTGAGGTGTATCTGAAGGGCAAGTCAGCCGATCTGTTGATGCATCTCTCTTCCCAGAGCTTACTTCTGCACACAGCATGCACACACATTCCCCAAGTGTTCTGAGATGGAAGGAATAAAACCATGGAAATAGGGGAGAGAAGGTGTATAGCTTCTTTAGAGTGGTGGGGAGAGAGGGGTCGGAAGAGGGCTTTGCAGATGAGGTGATATTTAAATTGAGTCTCTGAAAACACATAAGAAGGGCAAGAAGAGGAACAATGTGGGCACTCTGAAAGAATGTCACTTACAAGAGATGTGACTGGGAAGGGAGCTAGGGCCAAGTTAGGAAGGACCTTGGGTGTCATGCTACAGAATTCAATTTTGCTTTGTAAGTGATGGAAACCAGTGTGTGTGATAAGGCTAAGGGGTGACAGGATGAGGTCTTTGTTTAGAGGAGGAGAGAGGCTTGGGGGTTGGTTCCCATGAGGACAGGGACTAGGTCTGCTTTGTGGCAGCTTGGCAGGTGTTTGAAGAGGGCGGCACAGGATGGCCCAGACTGATGAAACCTGATCAATTGTGGTGTCGGTAATCGAGATGAGAGATTTGGGCTGAGGAGGCATTGTGAAAATGGGGGCAAGAGGAGAGTGGAATGGAGATCATGAATTCCAAATGTGTCCTGTTGGATTCAAGATGACTTTGGAACATCCAAGGGAGTGTTTTCTGGAGACAAGTTGTGATGTAGGACTGGATTTTTGCAAAGAGTGGGATCTAGGAATTTATATTTAAATATTATCAGCGCATAGGGTTGATGTATCATGGGTTCCAATGAAGTCACTTTGGGAGAGCATAAGGAAGGCTTATCAAGTGTCTTCTTGCTATTAACCGCCTCACTGACAAAGCTGTCTAGAGTATTGAAACCCTTTGTCTAGAAAGGGTATTTTCTGATAATACTGGAAAGATCATTTAATCTATGACTCAGTGAGATAGAAAAGTCTTGAGATTAGTTTCATGAGCTTTAAAGGGATTTTCTGATTCATTCCTTCAATCCCACTAACACCTTTCAGGCCAGCTGAACACCCTGACGAAGCCCCTCCTATATGATGGGCAATACATTCGGCACTTTAGGGTTTACAAAAGGAGTAACTCTCTCTCCAAGGAGCTTCCAACATCTTAGAGAACAGTCAGCAAGAATGTAAATGACTATAACACAGGTGGAATTCAGTAAGTATATTTACTAATTAAGGGCTATGAATGTTCAAGAGATGGAGGAATCTACATGTGTGCAGAGGTCAAGAAATGAGAAGGTGGTCTTGAAGAATGAACACATTTATGATCATCAAAGATAGGAGGGATTAGTGGTTGAAGAAGCAATCAAATCAAAGTGACAGAGAGGATTAAGTTTGGCTAATTTGTAAGGGGAACATTGGGAGGCAAACCTGAGAAGATGGATTAAGGCCTTGAATGCCAGGGTGAGGAGATTGTATTTGATTTCATAGTTTGAAGTGCTTGAGCTCTCTTTCAACAATATTTCAGAGGTCAATACTAGGCCTTCCCCTATTTCAGATCAAATGGGTATTAGGACTGTGATCCTTTTTCAAGGAGAAAGTTAATTGATTGGCATTACAGAGTCATTGTAAATGGTCCACCCCAAATTGAAAATCTGCTTCTGAAGACAGATACTGTTTGTTTAGCACTAAACCATAGCCCCAATTCCCATTCCCTTAGATCCAGATCTGTATTTTCTTAGACACTGTTCCCTGGAGGGGACCACTCTTGTTTTTCCTCCGAGTCATTTGTTATCTTAAATATTGGCATCTATGAGATAAGAGTTTTCTAAATCACATTTACAGAACACTTGTAAACACTCCTCATGTTCAGAGCAGATTTCTCTGCTGACCTTGTGCCATTGATGTGCTCCAAGCTACTTCAGTGCATGAGGCCCCTGAAGCTTTACCATGGAAACACATCCCCGAGCAGAACCCCTGCCCATGCCTGGGACTGGGCCCCAAACGTTTCTATGGCAGCTCACATACCCAGCCCAAAGGGATTCTCAGTAAAACCTGAGCTACCACAGGGACACGCCATTTCTTTTCCTAATTGCTCCTAATTTCATCCTGTTTCTTCTAGCAGCAATTTAAGATGACATTACACTTCCTTTTATGTTAGTTGATGATGCATCATTCTCTCCTGGAACAGGCAACAGCGGTATTTACAAACACATTAAAAAACATTGATGTGTATTCAGGCCAGAGCCATTTTTACACCAGTATTTTGTGTGTGTGTCAGATGGCGGAATGTTGACAAGGGGTTCCTTCTTATAAAAAGCATCTCTCCCACCCTTGCTGACAGAATGTACAACTGAAGGCCTGTGAGTAACCATATGGACTGGTTGTTCTCTGTTTGCACTATCCCCACTGACTCCCACTGCAGCCCCAGATCCAATTTTCATCCTTCCCTGTCTTGCTCTGTACTTGGGGGCTGTCTGCTACACTCTGCATCCCCTGAGCCCCTTGGCCGGTTGGCGCATGATTGGGCTTGGCCAGTGGGAGACGCCAGTGAGAGACCAGAGGATGGGAGGAGAGCCGTGCTGATATTTCCTTCTTGCTCTCTTCCTGCTTTCCTGTGGCATTCCTGGCAGTGGCCCTCCCCTGCCGTGATGCCAGCCTTCATGAGGCTGTGCTGACACCAGGTCTTCTCCAGGCCCCTTCTGCCCTGGAAGTACAAGGGCTTTCATCTGCTGCAGTGTCAGGGGGCCTCAGCAGCTTCACTCATCACTCCGAAGAAAACCCCTTCGTAGAGGCTTCTTGATTTGAGACATTTGGGGTGTGTTGCATGTCTGTCCCATTGGGATTTGGATGGAAACACCAGATACTACAGTTTCCAAACAAATCATTTGGAAAATGAGCCATCTGTTCATCTTGTTCATGACCTGCCTGGACCTTTCTTTCATGGTCATTTAAGGGGCCTGTTGATGGAAATTTCATCAGAAGTAATTAATTATGGAAAATTCAAGCTTCTGGAAAAAAAATAACTGGGTCCAGAATCTTCTACTTTGAATGGAGACCTGTATACATACAGGTTTTATATGCATAACTTATATGTGCCTATAAGGTGACAGAGTTTTGATGTGGGTAACATGTTGGGGGAAACAATGTCAGAGGAAGAGGCACGGTGGATCAGCTCTGTGTGACTCAGCAGCCTTACGTTTTTAAGTGAGGAAGCAAAAGGTGGGATGGGTAGAACACTAGAAAATACTAAAAGCCTGTCCCACACATACTGGTTCCCGTGAGAGGGGTACTGCCGCCGGTCTGCGTGATTAGGATAGGATGGAATGCCGTGAAATTACATACGACACTAAGCACTCATTTGTAAGAAACGCACAGCTTGCTCGGCGGGAGAATTCTGGAGACGGAGCATCTATCTTGGTTCTACCACTGCGAGAACTCCCTGAGTCGTGGTGCCTCAATTTTGCCAAATGGGGATAATTATAACCATTTCAGCTCTTTCACAGGATTGCTGTGACTATGAAATTCAATTATAAATACGCAGGCACTGGGGTATACATATATGCCATCTACTACTGAAATGAGATATTTTTATCATATTAGTAGAATGAAGGCTAATTTTTATGTGAAAAATGCGTGTGACCTGGAAACCCAGCTTGGTTCCTAAGGCTGTGCTTGTTGAGGCTCATAGAGCCCAGAGCTCCAATGGAAACTGTGAAGCCATTTTGCCCGTATGCTGTCCTGTCTGCAGAGAACCCTCCACACCTATTTGTGGGCGGGGTTTGTTTTATCTGGATGGACCGGGATATAATCAACACTTTCATGAGTGCAATGGCATAGACTGAAACACCTATAGTGTTCTCCTGTAACACCTTACTGTCGGTTGGGCCACAGGGAAGTTAGTGGGCAGGTTCTCATATTTAGAATAAGGACTAAGAGTGACGGACAAATCCCACTGGGTTTCTATGACAATCAACGATACAGAATATGCTGGAAACTACTGTGTTCAGTGACTTGGTAGAGCAAGTAATGAGGCAGTATGCAGAAAATTCTGAATTTAGTAGAAATAATAGCAGGCTTTTAAAAAAGAAAAATGAATCTGATCGAGGTAGTCTCTTCCTGCCAGATTCTACCATGAGAGAGACATTGGAAAGTCATTGAAATAGCATGAACTGTGGCATCAGAAAATCTTCGACCGTAATTGCTTGACCTTGGAGCAGCTTTTTATAAACCTCTCTGAGTCTCAATTCTCCTATTTGTAAAATGGATGTAAAATGCCAATGTTGTTATCAAAATATGCACATATATAATATATTTATATTTTAGTGCTTTCATACATATGTGTAAATACTTGTTCATATATACATATGCATTTATACATTTGATAGTTTTCCTAATTTTATATATTGCAGCATGTCAGGACCTCGGTTTGTAAATTCTGCAGCCCCAGGAAAGGAGCAAGCATGTTCTAGTTTGCCATGGAAGGTGCAGTTGAATGGGAGCTGAGGCCCGAGCCTCCTTCCACCCCTGCAGCAGCAGGAGGAGTGAAGGTTATTAGCTTGGAGAGTGGGGAGCATGTGGCGAACAGCTGTTTGGCTGCAGGGATCTGCCAGGAAGAGCAGTGATGTAAAGCTGTTCTGGGCTTTAGCAGAGCAAGCAAGAGGCCCTGAAAATCCTCGGAAGTGAAGAAGAAAGATATCTCGGGGATCTGGGGTTATCACGGTGGGGAAGGGAAGGGAAGTTGTCAGTTCACCGTGCAGGGGATGGGGCTGTAATGTTGAGGCAGCACCAAGACTAGGAGTAAATTTTTAGGAAATAATCATTACAAAAACCAGGACGAGCCTTTAACTTGGAAAAAATTTTTTAATTGTTCTGGACAATTTTAAAAATTATGTTGACCCAGTTACCTTTTACTTTTTTGTTAAACCACCAATAACATTTACATTTGAGATATTGCTGGTTTGTAGGGTTTAGATTTTA
This sequence comes from Anoura caudifer, assembly GCA_004027475.1. Classification (NCBI taxonomy): domain Eukaryota; kingdom Metazoa; phylum Chordata; class Mammalia; order Chiroptera; family Phyllostomidae; genus Anoura; species Anoura caudifer. Next base: position 29,670 of record PVKU01004027.1, read on the forward strand.
TATTTGACATTGTATAAGTGGTACAATTTTTTGTATAAAATGCATGGAAAATTTGGGCTTCAAACTCATATGTCTTGTTCACTCCTAGCTATGTGTTTATGCTGATTCTTATTCTTACACTTCTTGTGTATTCAAATCCTTTCTTTCTTTAGCCTCTAACTCGAGTACTACCTCTTCATAAAGCTTTCCCTGGGGATTTCTGCCCACAGGGTCTATCGCTAATGAACTCTGAAGGCACATATTGTCCAAGTGACATTATTGGATACTCCATCATGTGCAACCTTGTAACGTGTCTTGGTTGGTTTCATGTTGTTAAATTCTAGAGTTTTTATTGAGTTTCTCTTGTGATCACGTCTGGGCTCTGTAACCTGAGGCCCAGTGCAAAAGCATACAGTAGATGCTCCATACATGCATATTATGTTCATGAATGTGTGTCATGGCCCAAATAAGTTAGGGGTAGAAGCTGAATGACATGACAAGAAGTAAAAATGTGCCACCAAACACAGCAGTCTTTGTAGGAGTTCAGATCTGAGAGGAGGTGTTGCAGGCGTCTCTCTTGGGGCTTTTCTGCATCCCGGAGAGGGCGATGCTGCTCGCAGATGCCCCACCCTTTGTTCTCTTGGTGAGTGAAGTGGCAGGGAAGGGCACCAGTCCAGGAGCACCCAGATGTCAGGCTCACATTGGAAGGCTGGATCATGCTCTTGTGCTCTGTGAGTTTAGGAGGAAGTGAACTCTCTAGACGTACAAATTTATTCTGGGGTAGTTGTTATTGTTTTTGGGATAAGTAAAAATACAATTAGATCTGCACTCTCAGAGAAAGCGGAGTTTTCTAGGGCCACCTGGGAAGCTGGAGAAGGAGAGCATGTGGGGTGGGTAGGCATCCATCTTCCTACCTGTGAGCCCTGTGTCTCTGCGGCCCACTGGGCTTTAAGTCCTGCAGCTGGCTTGGTGTCAGGGCCCACTGCCACCTCAGTGACTCATACCCTCCTCAGAGTGGTGGCTCCCTTTGGAGTCTGATCAACCCCAGAGGGAACCGCCTGGAACTTCAGATCATCTACTTTTACTCTGATTGAATAAAAACATACGCATCGTGAGCATCTGCTGCATGCCAAGTTCTGGGGAAGGAAAGCTGATTTGGGCCCCAGTGAGAGGGGCTTCAGGGAACATTCGTAAAATCACAGTGGAGAGAGGCGGAGCTTGGCCTCAGAATCCTGGGGCTTTGGGTTGTGTTTGCTGTTCACCCTGAGCTATCATTTCTATGCATCAAATACTGTACTAAATTTTTACCTGTTTACCATCTCATTTAATATTTCATGTATTACTAAATTATCTCATTTAGTCTGTACAATATTCCTAGTGTTCTCATTTACTTATTCAACAAATATGTATTAGGCATCTACTGTGTGCCTGACAAAGCTCTAGGCCCAGGGAGTATGACAGTGTATATTGTGGACCAAATTCCACCGCATATGGACTTTACATTCTGGTTGCTGAAACAAATAATAAGCAAAATAAATAAATAAAATAATCAGTGTGTTGGATGGTGTTGAGGTTTATGGAAAAGATGGTTGGGAGGCCTCAAGGAGCAGGGGAAGTTTGAGCAAAGACCCGGAGGAGGGAAGAGAGTGGGCCATATACGTACATGGGGAACAATATTGCAGGGAGAGGAAGCTAAAAGTACAAAGTCCCAGAGAACAGCAAGGAGACTGCTGTGGCTGTGGTGGAGAAAGCAGAGGGCAGTGGCAGGGAGGCCAGGTCACAAGGCCTTGCAGGTTGTTATAAGGAGCCTGGCATTTGTGGTGACTGAGATAGGAACCCCCTGGAGGGTTTGAGCAGGAAAGACACAACCAGTGAGGGTGACCCACTGGTTGATGGCTTGGCTGAGAGTGGGCTGAGCAGAGAGACAATAGGAAACTAACAAAATAATCTGCATAAGAGATTTTCACGGTTTGGCAAGGGTCCTAGAAGTAGACTGGATGAAAGAGACAGGGCTTAGAATATATTTTAAAGGTAGAGCCCATAGGATTTCCCTGTACATGGGACATGGGGCATAAAAAAGGTGAGAAGAAGACCTTAGGTCTGATCAATTGGAAGAATGAAGATGCCCATTAATGAGATCAGAAAGAGGATGGGGGAGCAGGTGTATGGAGAAGAGTCTGAACTCTGTTCTAGGCATGTTCCGTCTTAGATGCTAGTGAGGTGGGTATCCAGGTGTAGACAGGGAGCGGGAGACAGACTGACGCGGAAGACCAGTTTGTGCTCCGGGGATCCTGGAAGCAGCACCACTAGTTCCTGATGTATTTTACTGGCTCTTGGTAAATCCACACATGCACACGCATGTGCACACACACACACACATGTTCACTCACTCACTGGGTGTCCTAAATCCTGCCCTCGTCCCCAGGCTTAGTTGAATCTATCTGTTCAGGAAACAGCAGCATGCAGAAGGCATCCTGGCGCCACCCTCAAGGAAGCCCAGTCTTGAAACCCCACAAGTGAACATTTTCTCTCAGCTGTCATGGCCTAGTACGTCAGTGGCATCCGATGGTGATAAGAGTTACAGAGAAAGACAAGACAGAGATGTGTCCTAGGGGGCAGGGGCTGCACTGCCCAATGGGCTGGTCCCCAGAGGCCTTCCTGAGAGGATGTCCTGGGAGCAGACCTGAAGGACGTAAGGGGGCACCAGCCAGCTCTCTGGGGGGGACTCTCAGAGTGTGCCAGGTATGTTTGGAGAGTATTAAGCAGCTCAGTGTGATTGAAACAAGAGCGAATGGGGGCCAGAGAAAAGTAGTAGCAGACGAGGCTGCGGCAGAGAATTAGTGTAAAGCCAGGCCACCTGGGCCCTGCAGGACACCGCAAGGAGGGAGGTGAGGAGCAGAGGGATGCCATGGTCTCACTTGGCTCTGTGGAACCTTCCTGACTACTGTGTGGGCCATGGTTTGCAGGGGGGCAGACCAAAAAGTAGAGAGGCATAGAGGCAATTGAAGTTATCCAGCCGGGAGGTGGTGGGGATTTGGACCAGAGAGTAGTGTTGGCAGTTGAGCAAAGTAGTCTCATTTGATACAGAGTCAGGCAAAAGTAGGTTTACAGTTGTGAGTAGGCAAAACACCAAGTTAATAAAGCTGCCATAATAATCGTAACCTGCAGGTCTGTTTCCTTATGAACAGTTGCAAGCCTACTGTTGCCCACCCCTGTCTGTCTGTTGAAGGCAGAGCCCACAGAATCTGGAGGGGAGCGTGAAATAGTGCAGGGTCAGGGAGGACGCCAAGACTCAGCGCCCTGCAAAGTGACGTCTGTCTTCCCCCGGGGGCCACCGCCAGCACTTGCTACTCCAGGAAGACTGCGCTGTGCACGCCGGAAGTCTCTCTGTCTCTCTTCTAAACAGATAGTGTTAATGGGCCATTTATCAAACACTGCCCAGAACTGAGATCTTCTCCTTTTTAATGCTTCTATATATCCTCTTCCCAAGGAGTCTGTAAACTCATTGATAGTTTCTTTTAGTTTTGGCTTGAGGATTGTGATATTAGTTTCAGTTCCATTTGCCTTAAAAGAGTCCCCTATAACTTTGGGTCTCAAACCTTTTTACAGTTACTATTTATTATCTTGAAAACATGTGTAGGGGGGGCCTGTGTGTGAGTGTAGTTAGGCTTCGAGACCGGTCATTTTGACCTGCCACTGATTCTAAATAGCCAGATAAGGAGGCAGATGGATGAAGCTCCGGGAGGTGAGGGACATGTGACCTCTCATTAAGTATTTGTTGCCTAGTTGATAAATGACCCTCTGGCCTAGGAAGCCAGATCTTAGCCTCAGTCATTTGAGAGGCTTATGAAGGGAAACCTCCTTGTGGGCTGTTTAGCTTCTAGACCAGTGTTCTCCACCTCTGGATTGAGTTATGTTAGTGGGCTATGAGATTAGTTTTGTGAGTTGCAACTGGCATGTTAAAAATGGAATAAAATAGGCCATAAAATATCAAAATGCCTTCACAAATGCTGGTTTTATTTTGGGGAAACTTGCTTTCAGTGTTGTATATTTATGGATGTGTATATCCTGGGTAACAATGTAAAATCTATTTCAAATAACTAAATTATATTTCAAAACCAGGAAACCACAATTAAAGATATTTTGGGGCATTGGTAATCTAACTTAGAGGGAGACACTTTGCTCCTTGAGCCCCCTCCCTGTATCTTAAGCACACAGGTCGTGGGTTTTCCAGGAGGGAGCCAGTGACACGGATCGCACTCACTCATGAATCTCTTCAAGGGAACGACTGTTCTCTAGCTCACAATCCCTGGAAGCTCACACATGTGCCAGCACCAACTCACACCTTCTCTTGGAACAGTTTCTCCCCAACCGGGAGATATCTCAAAGCCCTGGTAGATTCTCAGAACTCAACGTTCATCCCGGGATGAAATTCCAGAAGAGGAAGCTGCCAATTTCTTGGCGGAAGCTGCCTACACCACTCCGTGGTAAAGGCCTCCCCGCCTCCTCCTGGCCGGTACCTAGTGCTGTTTGCTGGAGCCGTGAAGGAGCCCTTATTAACCATGCACTTCTAAGCAAGGAGCGCTGACTTCCTCTTAATTGAGGCGTAATAATTAGAGCATTAGCACATTAGGAGGATGAGACAGCATGTTTAGCTTTTGTGATTAATTATCTGAGGATTGTAATAAGTTGTTAAGACATTAATTATGCTGGCATGTTTACTGCTGTAGGTGGCACAGGCAAGCCTGCGCAGTGGCAGGTGGGAGCACATCTGAGGAGACGGCCTGATGGGCAGAACGGTGCGCTGGGTCCTGTAAGAGTGTCTGAGCAGCCCCATGGCCTTGCCCCGGGGAGCCCGCCGCTCTCCTTCTGGGTCTGGTGGGCACCCCGGATGTGGGAGAATTAGCTTTTCTTTTGATGTTGATTCAATGTAAGGAAGACACTGAGATCTTCCAGTTCACAGCGTTTTTCATCCTAGAGGTCAGTAAAAATGAAGAACATATCACATCCAAGGTGAAGACAGGTTTGTGGGTCTGTCCCCCAGGCTTCCCTGCACAGGCAGGTCTGTCTGTCATGGGGATGGGAGACCAGCTTGAGGGAGATGATAGAACAGTGGGGCAAAACCCGGACATGTGAGCTGGACAGGGGCGTGGAACAGGGACGGAGCCTCTGCACAGGAGCCTGCGTGGGGAGGAGCTATTGCCAAGGTTATGGGCGGGGCCCCAGGCAGGAACCGCAGAAATACGGGCTGGGTGTGCAGAGCATGTTGGGGGCAGACATCCGCATGATGTGCAACGGTAGGAGCTTACCATAGAGGGAGACAGTGTTGGGGGGCGGAACCTGGAGTGTGCCTTTGACCACTGTGCGGGCTCTCTGCCTAGACTTCCTTCAGAAGGGGTCACTGCTTGTTGCAGAGAGCAGAGCTCAGGGAAGGAAGCCCGGGAGCTGCATGGAGTGCTCACGGCGGCCTAAGGTTGAACAGTTCTGTGTTAAAGTCAACGTTCGGCTGAAGCCAGACATTACCATTAGCGAACGAACTTCTGGGTTACAAGTCTGAATAACACGTTTTGAATTAAAATTTTAGTTATTCCAAACATTTTATTATGGAAAGTTTCAGGGGCCATGTTTTCAGTTCAACCTGGCGTGGGAATGCCACTGTGGCAGCTCTGCCGGCCGAGGGCTGGGCCACGGGAGCTCCGGGCTCTGCAGTTGCCCCTGAAGCTGCTCTCGTGCTCGGCTGGGGGGTGGTGTGTTGGAAGCGTGGCCAACAAAAAAGTAAATAACCAAATAGCCAGTACACTTTTTCAGTGTTACTTTGTTTGGCATTATAAATGCCGATTTTTATTTTAAAGTAACCCAGATTAGAAATATTTTAGCTCATCTCTGTTGCTAAGCCTGGGATGGATTGCATCGTCATAAACATCTGTGGTTGCGGAGGGGTGCGGGGCTCTTCTCTGTCTGGAGAAGACGCTCATATTAACTCCGTTTATTTAGCCCATTTATTTAGCAGTTTAAAAGCTCTAAATAATTAGTTTTGTTCATAACTTTCACAGCTTTCACAATCACTATTAACTTTGGAAGCATTTTCCCCTTGCAGTAATAAACATATATTTACATCATAACAGACCGGTAGAACTTCCACACGTAAAGCACACAGGAGATTTGCTCACTCCAAGGTCCAGGTGCAGTGCTTTCCTGTGTTTGAAAAGAAGCATTCCGATATTAACACATTCGAATGGCATGGCTTGTGTTTTTACTTTGTCTTGTTTTACTGCTGGATTTACTTTGACTAGAAAAGCTAGTGACCTGGATGATGACACAGTGGTTGGTCACACATATATTCAGGAGTCCCAGGAATGATAATGAAGTGGGACTTTGATTCTGTAGTCTCTCGATGGCCACAGCTCAAACAAAAGAGCAGATTTGGGCCGAGCACCAAGGCCGATTTTAGTGCATCCCACCCTCACTTGTGAAAATGCAGCTGCACTTCTGCACAGGGCGAATCACCATCAGCGAAGTGTGGGGCCATTGTCTTCTGGGCAGGATGGAGAGGGCCTAGTTTCAGGGAGTGAGAGTGGAACCTGCACACGGGCCGCTCACCCCCACCAACACTTTCCCGTGTGGACAAGGAAAAGCTTCTTCTCCAGCCTTGCCTGGCCTGGGGAAGGAAGCAGGGGAGGGGATCTGTCAGCCTGGAACTGGTGGGAATTGCCACCCCTTATGGCACCAAGAAGTCCTGCAGCTGGGAGATGTGAGGAGGAATGGAGTGGGACCCTCTTTCCTTTGACCTCCTGCCTCCTCACTCCAGAGAAGTTCTTCCTCAGCTCCCTTTAGGAATGTGCACTTCCAAAGACAGCATCAGTCTTTCGGAGCCTGTTTATCTTGGGGGTTCTTAGCGTGTACCCTGCCAGGCGGGGCTGGAGAGAGGCCTTCTGGACTCCAGAGTCAACCACTAACCTGCAGCTGAAGGTCTGATGGGCCTCAGATCCTCCGGGGCAGACATGCTTTCTCAGCTCAAAGCCCTCCCCTCAGTGTGAGGTTCTCTCTCGCTGCCTTTTTCTGCCCAGTGGGTGCTTTGGTTATCTCTCACTAGGCCATCACTGGAGCTCCGAAGGTGGAAGATGCTGATATTAAACACATTTCAAGTCTTCCACACATATCCGAGTACAGCAAACATTAAAAATTAATGCCTCTCATAATAAAACCCAGAATAATGATGCTGTTGTCACTAATTGTAATTTATTGCAAACTGGGAGTGTGTTAAGTGCTCTGAAGAACATAAAGTTAAAAAAAATAGCCGGCCTCGAGTAAGTGACCGAGATGAAGGATTCCCCTACTCCTGAAGTCACCTACACACGGATGCTCACCTGCAGAGCCGTCGTCAGGAACACGCTCTTTCTGGGTTCAGGCCAATGCTGCCCCTTTCCTGGGCAGGGCATGGGAGGGGAGGAAGGAGGAAGCCTTGGAGCCATTTAAAGGGGTGATAACAACCATTTCCCTCTGCAGTTCACCAGGTTATGATTCACACGTGGATGCAACTGGCATTTGTTATTAGTTGTATTTTGCGTTTGCTGTTGGTCTCTTTATGACAAAACAAGTCTGTTGAGATTTGGACCACTTAACGTCTCCTGATGACTATAATATCTTAATTTTCACAATTGTAAGGGCTCTTAAAATGGAATTATATGGGTATGTGTATGTTCATGTGCATGTCCTTTGGACCCTACTAAGTTGCAGACTCTTTGACGTTCAAGGCAGTGTCTTACTTATCTTTGTATCCACTGTTCTCTGTCTTCCCTCTCAACAAATATTAATTGGTTAAATATTAAGGTATGTTAACTTCCCTCAGAGCTCTGATATTCTTACACATTAATTAAACATGGGATTCTCTATTCACTCACTAATTAATTCACTTATTTATTCATCAGACATAGGTTTTTGGCATTATACTAAATAGTACACTAAGCGTCAAGGATTCAGAAGCAAACCACACAAGTCTGTGCCCTCTTGAAACTTATTTTCTGGTAGGACAGACAGTAACCAAGCATGTTAATAAGCAGGATGACTTCTAAGAACTGCAGGGGTGGGTTAGTGAATTATGAGCTCAGAGTGAGTAGGAGGAGGCGGCTATTTCAAAGAGGGTCACGTGGGAAGATTTCTCTGACATCGAAAGGCCTGGGCATTGTCTACAGGTACCCTGGGAGGGTGCTTCTGAGGCTGAAATCGTTTAGCTTCCTAAATTTGCTTTATCAAATTTACACATTCATTAGTACTTCCTTTATCATTTGTTGATCTTATTAATATGGGGTTTGAACTTGGCTTGGATGATCCAGAGATGATTATGGCATAATCCTGACCTTGAGGAATTTACAGTCTAGTGGTGGAGAGTGACGTGGAAACACAAAATTACGGTGGATTCCAGTGAGCCACAGAATGAAGGAACCCGGATCAGGGCTCACTGGCATCTCTCTGCTCCTGACCTCAGTGACCAATTGTGGAGCAGCAGCGAATGGAAGGGTGGAACGGGCCCACAGGTGGGAGAGGGAAAGCGGGAAGCCAGGCAGAGCGACAGAGCGGCCGCAAACCTGAGCACCTCCGTGCTTTAAAGGGGACTCTGGCCAGGGGCTGTGCACAGCCTCGTCCTTCGTTGGACTTTATCTCCTGCAGCACTAATTGTGGAGGTTTTGCTGAAAGCGGCAGAGGAGTATTACTTGCCCAGACGGCATCTGATTTAGTGAAGTTTGTGCTTCTGCCGTATTTCTGAAAGGAGGAACCAGATTTGATGTCCTTCACATTTTTTGCAGAGCCTATTAGAGGGCTTAATATCTGTATGTCAAACAACCTAATATGTACATATATTATAGATATTGACTTGAGACCCAGAGTCAAAGAAGGAAAGCAATTAAGGATTTTTGGTTTCTAAAAGGAAATACTGTCTGTTCCCCTAAAAGAAGATGTGCCACAAAAATGTCAAAAGAGTTTCAAAAGAGAAACACAGGATTATGTGTTCCTCCTGGTTATTGCATAGAAATTGCTTCTTTGCCTGAAAGATCATGTTCTCTGGGGACCCGCAAGTGACAGGCTTAGTATGGTTAGTCCCTGTGCCACAGAGTGAATTGAGTTCTTCCCCCACATCCCCAAATAGTGGGGTGACTGTGTCTAGACACCCAGTGCAGGAGGTGGGCATTGATTAGGGCTAACCACCTATGGTCGGAGTAGCCTTTATTCCTCCTCCCATTCTCAAGCCTGCCGTTGTCAGAAGGCTTGTTTTCACTGAAGTGTCATAATTAACACAGAGCCTCATGCGACAGGCCAATGAGGTTGAAGCTCCAAAATAGCTCCAAGTTATCCTGGACTCCAGAAGTTGCAGGAACCATATCAGGCGGGTGGCACATCCTCTGCTTTCCTTCTCCCTTGCTTGTCAGGGGAGATTTCCTCCCTGAGAGGCTGACATCCTCTGGGGGTTCGGGGGGTGGAAGTGCAGGGACCTGGAGGTCTGGTAAATGTAATAATGTGTGCGGAGCCCTTGCAAGAGTGCCTTGAAAGAAAATTCAAGGTATTTCTCTTATTACTGCTGCTCTTCCAATTCCCTGAACTCTGAGAACCCATTTAAGTGATTACTTCATGAAGAGGCTGGTAGAAAAGCAAGACTAATATATTTCTCCACTTGGCAGCTCCCGCACAGCCAAGGACCCTGAGTGCACTTATAGCCACTATCATATTCTCACTTTTCCCCCCTCGGTTCTGCTTAGGACATAATGAACTAAACCCCTGCAATTGATCTCCTCAGAAGACTGGATCTCATGAACCTGCCAGCAGGTGGCTTGTAGTACTCTTGCATGCACGCATAAATATTTACTTAGTTCTGTGCCATCAGAGAACAGAAAAATGTAGGATGGAGGACCTTTGTCACATGCCAACACCAGGTCCCGTTAAGGGGCAGGGGCAACAGGAACAGAGGCCACTGTTGAGTGGCTCGGCTTCTCTATGTCAGGCTTCCCTGGAGTATTCGGACAAAAAGTCATTGGCTTAACTTTCATTCTGAGTCCTTAATGGGAAAGGGAGTCCTAAATATATTCAGTTTTCTTCCTCCCATCAAGGGGAAGCTGTCACATGATGTAGGTGTAAGGAGATAAAAAAGACAGCGATTGCTACCTTGGTGGGGGGAGATTGGCACATTGCGGGTATTGCCTCATTTCACTTGTAGGAGCCCTGACCAGTGTGGCTCAGTTGGTTGGCTGTCAACCAGCAAAGCCAAAGGTTGCCAGTTTGATTCCAGGTCAGGGCACATGCCTGGGTCGCCAGCTGGGGCATGTGTGAGAGGCAACCAATTAGTGTTTCTCTCTCATGTCAGTTTTTGTCTCCCTCTCTCCCTCTGTCCCTTCCCCTCTCTCTAAAAATAAATACATAAAATCTTTACAAAATAACCCATGGGATACTCTGGTGAGGGTGGGAAGTGGCACCCAGATTACCCACCGCCAGCAGATGGACAGATGCTGGGGGCACCCACATGCAGAAACCACCTACTTTGCTTCTGTAAAGTATCTTCACGCCCTAGTGGGTTTTTAAAAACTTCTTTCTCTTGGGCAGTAATTTACTAAGTCATTAAGTTGCTTCATCCGTGGATTTCTGTGGGTCGTTTGGATTTTTATTTTGATGCTTGGCCATATTGGCAAAGTTGAGGATAAATCATTTTCCCTCTCTCGGAACAATCAGGGCTCAGATTATTACAGAGACATTGTTTTCTGATTTTTCAGACTTTCCACTGGCATTTAAATGATTTACTGGAGCTGAAATACTTGCAAGTGAAAGTGACAGGAGCCAAAGCCAGCCAACGTAAACATCTTACTGTCACTTGCGGGAAAGTCACTAGGTAGCTGTGACCTCTGGGGCTGACCGGGTATATGCAGGTTGAGGACTGGTGTTAGCTGCCATACACTGCCTGGCGTGACCCTAGAGGACCTCTTCTGATAGGTGGGTACCTGGTGTGAGGGCTGTTGCCTTGCTTGACTATCCACAGCTACATGCAGCCCAGTGCTCTGGTTTTGACAGTGACACCAAAGTGTTTTTGAAGAAAAGATGATGTTGCTTTCTATCTACTGACTCTTAAAAGACTGGGAATATAGACCTTAAATATATAAAGTTTTCATTTAAAGGAAGGCTGGGGATAAAGCCCGAGATTGCTGTACTTTCTCCATAATAAACCTGTAATGGGCTCACTTGCTTCCCTATTGTTTGGCCAACTTTTCTGAAACGTTTGAATTAACAGAAGGTGAGAAAACAGACTGATTTTAGGAAACCTCAAGTTTTGGGCAATGAAAGACTAGGAGAGACACACAGGAAGAGATTAGCAGTTAGGGCTGTAAACAGGCCAATTGTGAAATGCGGTAAGGGCCTGGGTTAAAATCTCAGCTTTACTGTTGAATCATCCACGTGACTCTGGGAAAGTCACCTCAGTCCCCTGTTCTCAGTTTCTTAATCTGTCCGAGAAGATCTCCTTGAAGAGATGCAGGTTCTTTCCGTATTTCTGCTGTGCCATCCTCGGATCGTGAGGTTACCTCCTCTCATGGTTGCAAGGTGGCTGCCGGAACTCCCGGCATCACATGATCACACACCGATGTCCGAAGGCAAACACAGGGCCTGCTGGATTTCACAGGTTCTGAGATCTCATTGGCTATAAGAGACACCATTGTTTATATACCACCATGAGAGAAGCAACACTGACAATTAGATTCTGACAAGTTATTTATTATCAAGTGCATCCCGAGTTAGCCAACCAATGAAAAAATAAACATTATGTTTTCCTGGTGCCTTTAAGAATTTTTGTCTTGCCATTTCCCCTCTGCCAGCAGACTTTCCACATGCCAGCCAGTAAACCAGTCTCTGGAGGTACCACTGTACCTGCCTTATCATGTGTCAGCCCTCCTATTCTCTCGTTTCCAGGGTCCTTGGGTGTCTGCAACAGCTGCTGCAGCACCTTGGGCCAGTCCTCTGCAAGCCCACACAGTTTGCTGAGTCTCTGGTCCTCCCTCTTCTGCACTTAGCGGAGGCGCCATGCTAGCCCTTATGGGGCCACCTCTTACCAATGGAAGACAGCGAATGGGAAGGAACTGGTAGATCAGTTGCTTCCCCATCCCTCCCCCATTCCCCTGTGATGGCCTGTTCAGAAACATGGGTTTTGTTGTAGCTTGTCTGGAGACATCGCAAGAGGTTCAGTCACTTTGTGCTCCCTGTGAGATGGTGGCCCACCTACATAAGCATCAATTGTTAGTTACTTCTCATTCTTCCTTAAAAAAATTTATTGACTTTGAGAGTGAGGGGGAGAGAGAGAGAGAAACACTAGCTTATTGTTCCACTTATATTCGTTGATTCTTGTACAGGCCCCAACTGGGGATCAAACCTGCAACCTCGGTGTATTGGGACAATGCTCTAACCAGCTGAGCCACCCAGCCAGGGCCACTTCCTATTCTTCCTTGCCTCACATCCTTCTTCCTTCACTCTTTGTGCCCCTGGCATCATAGCTCCCAATAATGTATTCACATCTGAGCCCTGCCCCAGACCTTGTATTTTAGGGCATTAGCCTGACAGAATCATCACAATGACCTCAAGCCAATCAGGATTAGCCCCAGTTACCTGGGGAGGAGTGGACTTCAGAAGAATACAGGGGCCGTTATGGAGGGGAAATGGCATGGCTATGGAGTGGACTCTCCCCAGGGTTTGGTTAGAACCTGCCCTGCTCCCCAGGTTGTTGTGAGTTCAGTGAGATGATGCCGTGTGAATGTGATCAGTTGTCCTTACATTTATGACCATTCACAAGCTCAAGAACCTAACTATTCACTCATTTAACAAAAATTGTTTAACAAGTATTACTGTTTGCCAGTCATATGCTAGAACAGATAATACTCTAGTTCCTGCCTACAGGAATTTCTTGGCCCTGGGGGCAATGGACAGACAAGTTACATGTGGTTACAGCTGTCTGGGGGGACTAGAGGGTGTATGGTGAGAGCCTAGCTTTGGGGGGGCCATACAAAGCTCTGTGGATGCAATGATCTGTCAGGCAGGACCTGGAAGATGACTAGGGGTAGGCCGTGGGGAGAGGTGTGCTAGGTAGGAAGAGCATACAAGGAGGGGACAGGTGAGACCAGCCTTGGATTATTCTTTTCAGCTGTGATGCTAAAGGCCCCTGTATGAAGCATGAGGTTCCACCAAGTTTGGAATGGATCATGAAGGCAATGAAGAGCCACTGGAATAAATGTTTAAGAAGGGTAGTTTTAGAACGATCTCCTCAATAGCGGTAGACTGAACGGACTTTTTGTGGGGGCAGGGGCGGCTGAATGGGAAGCAAGTGTGGAAGCTGCAAAGCTACTGCATAAAATGGCATTTCCATCTATTAATTCAGTTCTAAGGGGCTTTTCATAGTACAAGTATTCCTCATCATTTAGGATTTCATAAATATTATACTCCACATATGCCTCGATGTCCCCACTTATGTCTCCTACAGGAGAGGTTAACATTTGCTTGTAAAGGATGGGAGGCACCTCTGTGGCCTTGACCCTGATGATCATCTGCTGCACGGCTCTCCTTTACCTTTTGTCTATGCTGTCAGTTCTGAGGATATGCTGGGGGGCTAGGGGTGCAAGGCCAAAGTGTGGCTCTCCTGGGGCCAATTACCCCTGCAGAGAGAAGAGCCGCAGAGGAAGTCTCTCTGCGTGGCTGGTTATCCGCAGCTCTGGGCTGCCGGGTACAAAGCCACTGCTTCATCACTCTGCGTCTTGATTTATTCATTCATTTGTTTACTCCTTCCTTCCTATCTGAGCCAGCTTGAGCCACCTAAACAAAATCCCTTAGGCTGGTGGCTTAAACAAGTGACATTTATTTTCTCACACTTCTGGAGGCTGGAAGTCCGAGATCAAGGTAAAGGAAGGTGGATTTGGTTCCTGGCGGGAATTCTCTTCCTGACTTGCGGGCAGCGGCCTTCTTGCTGTGTGCCGTCGTGGCCTTGCAGAGAAAGACAGTGAGCAAGCTCTCCGTTACCTCTCTGCTTGGATTACCCGTCCTAAAGGTCCCACCCTCGTGGCTTCAGTTAGCCCTCAATAAACCAGCGTAGGCCTGGCTTGATGGAAGTCTAGTAGGGAAGCGAAATGAGAAAAAAGATGCCAGAGTGCTATGGGAGCGCTATGAGAAAGGTGCGCATGAAGTGCTGCAAAATTGCCGGGGAGAAGGGTAAAGCTTCACAAATGCAGCCTTGACGGTGGGGAGCAAAGGGAAAGAGGAGGACAAGGAGTGGGTGGCACCCTGCTGCTGAGGCGAGAGCATTAGGAAACTCTCTGAAGGAGAAGAGATGCCTAGCAGTGTGCAAGCCAAGGGACAACAGCCTGGCGGTAGCGCTGGAGGTGGGGGCTCCGTCCTCCGAGGGGAGGGATCGCATGGGAGGGGTGTTTAGATTTGTGGCCAATGGTGTGTGTGGGGAATAGCTAGTTTATCACATAGGGAGAGAGCTGGTGACTGGGGAGATGAAGCTGGGAGGGTGGGCAAGAAGCAGATCCTGAATGCCCTTGTGAAAGTGTGAAGTTTGAATTTATCTTGAAGGTACTAAGAGAATCTGAATGTTGTTTTCTTTTTTTTAATCCTCACCTTGAGGATATATTCATTGATTTTAGAGAGAAAAGGGGAGAGAGAAGAGGGAGAGGGGGAGAGGAGCAGTGGGAGAGTGGGAGGAGAGAGAGAAACAGCAAAACATTGATCGGTTGCCTCCCTTATGTGACCCCAGTGGGGGATTGAACCCACAGCCTATGTAAGTAAGTGTGCCCTGACTGGGGACTGAACCTGCAGCCTTTTTGGTGCACAGGATACTGTTCCAACCAACTGAGCCACCCGGCCGAGGCAAGAGGCACTGAAGGTTTTAAACAGAAGCGTGACAGAAACGGATTTGGATTTTTGGAAAAGGGATGAATTTCGAGATATGGGGGGTAGATAGGTAAGGTTGAAAGCAGAGAGATTAATTACAATGTTGTTTTTCTGTGAATCTATTTTCAATGTTGTCTATCCTATTCATGGAAGATCAGTAGCATCGTTGGTTTACCTGTATGGGATGCTACACAGCGATGGAGAAGAACAGCAAAACTACTGGATTTGGATTAAATAAACAGGAATATAAACAATATTCAAGAGAAGATGCGTATTACCAAGTGCAGGAAATAGGTCCTGGAAGGCTTGGCAACTAGGGAAATTTTGAATTCTGTAAAGATAAATGGTCACCCACTTTTGACTACTCATTCTATCTGAGATATGCTTTTTCCCTTTAGTTGCAAGATAAACAGTATTGGCCACCCTGAAACGATGCAGCGTACACTGGGTTTGAAAAGGGACTCATCCCCTGTGTCAGAGAGAGCGTGGCCTGGTACCACCGGTGGTGACTAGCACAAGGTTAGGACTGGGAGCGCTGGGTATGGCATATTTTTGAAAGTTTTCCTTGGACCTTGACTTGTAAATCAAGAAATAAATGGGTATATTATTAGAATTTCTAAGTTTTTCCCAAGGAGCTTCCCTTTTGGATGGTTAAAATGAACTGAACTCCAAACTTCCTCTCTTCTTCAGCAGAACATTTTACTCAGTGGAATTTACTACCCTACAGATGGGTAAAGTGCTAATGACTGATGTTTCCTCTCATTCTGTGCAGAAAAGAACACGTGCTGTTCCCTGAATACAGGAAGGATGTTTAATCTGCAGGTCACTTTCTTTTGCTGGAAGTCGGTAACCCAACCCCCACCCCGAGATTTTAGCTCCTTTTGAAAGCCAGTAGAAATGTTGCTTTTTCTGGGGTGGGGGTGGGGAGTCTTTTCTGCAGCAAGCACTGGCAGCAGCGTATTCTGGTTTCTGCCTGGACCTGTGGGAGCGTTTCTGGGGAGGTTCTGATGCAGGGTGCAGCCAGGAGGGGGGCCCCCAAAATAGGGATTTGGAATGGAGCCCAGAACTCAGGGTGTCCAGGAAATATTAGAGGGACATATAAGATGTCCTCACCCCTTCCCCCACAGGTATGAGTTGGGGGAAGGGACACATGGAGCAGGGACATGCAGAGCTGCTAATCCAGGCATGGTCATTTAACATATCTATAGCCTTTGGCTGGTGGCTTAGATGTGTTAAATAGCTGTGGCCATGCTCTGAGCCAGGGGGATGGAAAGGACTCCCCCCAAGATGTGACTGGGGGAGGAACCCCAAGTTACAGTGCCTGTGTGGGAGCTTGGAGAAGATTGGCTCCAGAAAATGGGGAAACACCTGCCCAGACTCATGATGGCATCCCAATAACCTTGGAAATATACGGGAATGTTGGCAGGTGTAACTGATTGTAGGAGGGGTCGGAAATGGGGGTACAGAGGAGATTTGGCATGGGGATTTAAAACTGAGATGCGGCAGCCATTGAAGAGGAGATCCATGGGGCTTCACCATAGTGCAGGACTCCACAGCCCTGTGAGGGAGAACCACCATGTGGCTTTAGCAGAGAATTGCCACTCAGCTTTGCCCAAGTGGAGACTCTCTCGCAGCTTTGCCAGAGGGAGAGATTCCACACAGTTTCACCAGAGTGCAGACCCCTGCAGCTTTGGTGAAGAGGGAGAGCCACGCAGTTTTGCCAGAGTGGGGACCCCTTCCGCACAGCTTTGGTAGAAGAAGGACCATGTTGCTTTGGGGTGCTCCCTTTGGCTTTGTGGCCTGGGAGCAAGAGAGACTTTGCCTAAAAGAAAGGAGAAAGGACTCTTGCCAGTGGGCCATGAGAAGGTGACACATGGCTTTGGATTAATTAGAGATCCTGCCTGGACGACGACACAACTGACGGTGTCAGGAGCCTGGATCCCAGACGTGTGCTTCTCTTCCTGAATTACGGCACCCTGAATTAGGGCAGAGGGAGATAGGAAGCACTGTGGGCATCTGTGGGTATCCTGAAGGACTTTGATATTTTAATGAAGACGTTAGGTCGCTACTTTAACTCTGTATAGCGTTAAATAAACATTTCCTTTCCTTTTCACAAATCTCTGGCTTTGAGAGGCATCTTTCCGTAAGGCAGCGGATATAATGGACCTTCTGTTGCTCTGTAACCGTTCCTCTTTCATTCTTTCCTGTTCACAAATGCTCCCCAGATGTTCTTAAGTCTCTTCCTGTCCTTCTACTTTTGTTCATTAAGGCTTGTTCTCATTTTTGTCCTTCCTTACTGTCTGAGTCGTTCCCAGATTGTATGTCGTTCCCAATAGCCACCCACATCCCTCACAGGTTCGAGGTGTCGCCCCTGTGTTCCTGTCACTGACTGTGTGACCACCTCCCAGATGTGGGGCTTGGGAGCTGTGTGGGATGAGTGCTGTACTGTGACACCCAGAATCTGTAGGCACACAGCAATGGACGCGATATTCAGAGGAGCTCTGACTCTGGTTGACAGAGCACAATTGTTTGACCTTAAATCCAGGCAGATATTAGGGTAAAAACAATGTCTGGGGAAAATGTCTTAATAGCTTCTTTATTCAGCACTCAAGGGGCACTTGAAAATGTACTGGGAAAAGAATGGAAGGGCACCAATTCTTTTGCTTCATCAATTGAAAGTTGGGGTTTACTGCTTATGGCACAAAACCAGAGCCAAACGGTATGATTCTCACTGTTCGAGTTGCTGCCCTCCCCTGTGTTTTCTACCAAGAGAAGTGACATCCATTTGGCCCAAGTGTCACACGTGTATTAGGCATTAAAGAGTTAAGGAGCCAAGTAAAGAAGACTGGATTCTATCCCATATAACAGCATTAACTTCAGGCTTTAGCTGAGGACATTTACTATGTGAGGTGGGAATAGCCGTGGATGATGAGTGTGAGAGGAAGGAGAGGTCTTCCAGGCAGTCCAGAAAAATATGTATTTCTTGTCAGAAATCAAGGACATAACACAAAGCAAGACAAAGCAAGACTATTCGCTGGTAGAGCACGAGCAGGCATCTGGTGAGTTAGACAGGTGCAGTCACGTGACCTGTGAGCCCACAGGGCCAATATCTGCACAGTGGCAATTAGGAGGTAGGAGTAGAAAGAGAAGAGGGAGAAGAAATCGAAATCTGCACTTCTGTATAATCTGATGGTGTGGGCTGCCTTCAGGTGGAAGGGTTGTCAGTACCGCGTGGTTTTAGCACCATAGGGCTTTGCTTTCCTCCAGGACTGACTTTGCGATTTCATTCAACATAGGTGATGGATTTTTAGGTGATTCACGGATATACAAATATTAGGATGAAGATTTGTTCCAAAGAAATGTTAACTTTTAAGAATTATTTTAAGATTTTTCTGGTTATAGCTTCCCTCTTTTTTTGAGAAGCAAAATTTACATAACGCAAGATTTAGAAATTTTAAGTGTTCATTTTACTGAATTTTAACAAATATATACAACACTAAGATGAAGATATAGAGCATTTTCACATCCCAGAAAGTTCCCTCCTGCCAATTTTAGTCACTTCGCACATCCAAGTGGCACCAGTGATCCGATTTGTGTCACTGCAGCTTAGTCTTGTATGTCCCTGAATATCAGAGAAATGCAATCACACACCGTGGACACTCTTTGCCACCTGGCTTCTTTAGCATAATGCAATATTTTAAGATTTACCCACGTTGTGGGTTTCAGTAGTTAACTTTTTTATTAATGAATAGTATTCCATTATATAGGTAAATTATGATACATTCACCCTGGCTGGAGTGGCTCAATGGATTGAGTGTCAGCCCATGAACCAATGGGTCACTGGTTCTATTCCCAGTCAGGGCACATGCCTGGGTTGCAGGCCAGGTCCTCAGCAGGAAGCGCACAAGAGGCAACCACACGTTGATGTTTCTCTCTCTCTCCCCTTCCTTTCCTCTCTCTCTAAAAGTAAATAAATGAAATCTTTGAAAAAAATTATGATACATTCATTTATTCTTTTTCTTATGGACATTTACATTTTTTCTAATTTTGTATTCTGAATAAAGCTGCTATAAACATTCTTGTGCACGTATTTTTGTGCATGTATGTTCATTTATTTTGAATGCATATGTAGGAATAGAATTATTGGACATGGAGTAGGTGCATATGTAAGCTGGTAGGGAACTGCCAGACACTTCTCTGAAGTGGTTACTATTTCTCACTCTGTCAGCAGGAATGTATGCGAGTGCCAGTTGCTCCACTTTCTCAGCATTTGGTGTTGTCTACTTTTTAATAATAGCTCCTTCAGTTAGTTTGAAATAGTAAATGGCATGTCATTGTCCGTTTAACTTACAGTTCCCTGGTAAACAATGGTTTCTGAGCACTGATTTATGTATATCTATGTGCCATTTATGTGTTATGTGGTGGTCTCTTTTTGTGTGAAATGTCTGTTTGTCTGCAGTTTACTGTGTTATTGGGTTGTTTGTCCTTTTATTAGTTTATAGGAATTCTTTGTATATTCTGGATATAAAGTCTTCGTCAGATATACGTATTGCAAATATTTTCTTTCAGATTAAGACATGCCTTTTATTTTCCTTAACAGTTCCTGTATGTGATTCTTTACACTTCAGGGGTGTTATTTTGTATGCTCTATTAAAATGTTGGCAATCCCAAGGTTGTGAAGACATTTTCTTATGCTTACCTCTATGTTGAATTATATTTTTTTGTATAGAGTAAGAGATAGGGTTTGAAATTTTAGTTTTTCTTATATTTTATACAGTTGTTCCAGCCATGTTTGCTGAGAAGACTTTTCTTTCTCTTACTGAATTATCTTGGCAATTTGTGAAAATCAGTTGGTTTTATATATGTGACTATATTTCCAAAATCATTTTCAAGTCTATTCTTAACCCAGTACCACAATGCTTTAGAAATTATTGGAAATTCAATGTCTTTACCTTTGTTTTACTTTTAGTGTGTGGTAGGCACCTTGCATTTGCATAAATATTTTGGAATTAGTTTCTCATTATATACAGAGAAACACTATTTGCGATATTATTTGAGGTGTTGCTGAATACAATATTTTACCAATATTGGATCTCCCAATGATCTCTTCTGATTTCTCTCAGCAATGCTAATAGAGTTCAATATGGCGGTCTTGCCCACTTTGGTGAAACGTACTCTCCAAAGATACTTTTAATGGCTATTAAGGTATAACTTATATGCTACAAAAGTCATCCATTGCAAGTATACAATTCAGCGCTTTTGATAAATTTATGCACAAATAAATAAAAGATGACGCAAACACCATTTCAATCAGTTTTAGAACAGTTCCATCACTCAGAAAAGTTTTCTCATATTTGTTTGCAGTTAATTCCCCTTTACCATCCCAATCCTAGGCTACTTTATATCTCTTTATATCTACTTTATATCTCTTTAAATTTTAAGAATGGCTATCCTCAATAAATCAACCAACAAGAAGTGCTGCTGAGGATGTGGAGAAAAGGGAACCTTTTTGCACCATTGGTGGGAATGCAGACTGGTGCAGCCACTGTGGAAAGCAGTATGGAAATACCTCAAAAAATTAAAAATGTAGCTGCCTTTTGACCCAGTGATCCCACTTCTGGGAGTATATCCCAAGAAACCCAAAACGCTATAGTAATTTGAAAGAACATAAGCAGCCCTACGTTCATTGCAGTGTCATTTACAATTGCCAAGGTATGGAAGCAGCCCAAGTATCCATCAATAGATGAGTGGATAAAACAACTATAGGAGATCTACACAATAGAATAACTGGCTGTAAAAAAGAAGAAAATTTTACCCTTTGCCACAATATGGGGGGGCCTGGAGAACCTTATGCTAAGTGTAATAAGCCAGTCAGAGAAAGACAAGTACCATATTATCTCACTTATACGTGGAATCTAATGAACAAACTGAACTAACAAACAAAATATAGACAGACTCATAGAGAGCAGGATGACAGCTATTGGGAAGGGGGTGGGCTAGGGTGCAGAGGGATCAAACAAAAAGGAAAAAGGACTCATGTGATGCAGACACCGGCCAGCATTGTCCGCATCATTATGGATGAATTAAAGCATACACACAGACTACCGAGTCTGGTGGAGGAATAAGGATAACTGACAGGATTTTCTCTCAAGAGGAGCCAAAGCCTTGGCCTCCACCATGACAGGCCTTTATTCTAATAATAACTCCTTACATTCCAAGATGGTTCTTCCTCACTATCCTGGTTACAACAAAGGAGCCAATGCCCCTCATTACATCACAGAAGAAGGACATTAACAAATGAATAGGCAGGCAGTTACACTGGGCCCTGCAAGGCTCAGCATGAATTTTAGGAAGTTACAGTAAGCATTGTCAGGGTAAGGGAATTTTTAGCAAAGAGCAAACTTCAGAACAGCCTAAGTATATTGGCAAATCTGATTACCCATGAAAGAACCTATCTGTGGGCGTGGGTCCTGTGCATCTCTGAGTGGGAGCTGGGCCCACACCACGCAGAAGGGTCTGCCACACTCATGGGCATGGACAACAGTGTGGTGATTACAGGTGGAGGAGGTTATGAGGGGGTTAAATGGTAATGGAAACAACACAAAAATTTTTTTTAAATAAATACATTTCTCTTTTTAGATATTTAATATAAATAAATCATACAATGAGTGTGGTTGTATAGCTGGGTTTTTTCATTGATACGATGTTTTTGAGGTTCATCCTCATTGTAACGTGCATCAGTGGTTGGCTTCTCCCACTGGCTGAGAGAGTGCCATTGTATGGGTATACCACAGTTTGTTCATTCATTTACTAGTTCATGGACATTTGTTTATGAATGTTCAGTTGTTAATCAGGTTTTCAGTTTACAACGATAACCCTATTGAAAAAGTTTTTATCTCAGATAGCATATATTTAATATATGATGTCCATATAGTATTTTTTTTAAGACAAGAGTAAAGCAGACTTTATTTAGAAGGACTACCACACTGGGGTTTTGTAGTGGGGAAGAGAGATCAAGCTCACCTCCCTGGTTCTCTTTTCACGGTTCTTAACCTCTTTGATGAATTCTTCATCAATTCACTTTTCTTTTTTTTTTTTTTTAACTTTTCCCATTAGAAACATATACATACATTATTTCACGTGGGTTGTCTCCCTGTTCATGTTGATTGTTTCTTCTTTGATGGTGGGGCACACAGTCATCCTTCCTGTGCACTGGGTAGGATGTGTAAAATGACAGCAGGGACTGAAGTCGGTAGTGTTGATACTACAAAGTGGCATCTTGTGTTTTCTGTCAAGGTGCTTTTAGAGGGTGGAGTTGTTCTGGTATGGAGATGCTCTTGGTTTAGGCTGTTTGGGATTCTGTTGATTCAGTTCACCAAGATTTCAGATTAAGTGCGGGCAGGCATGGAGCCTTTCCTTTAGCAAGGCTTTGGATCTGAGGGTTTGTTCCTGTTCTCTTGCCCGCCCTTAGACCTCAGTAGGCCAGGTGTGATGTAATTCTTGTGCATGTATCTTCTGTCCTCTGAGTGCCTTTCAGATTTTCTCTTTATTACTGGTTTTAAACAATTTCAGTACAGTGTGCTTTTATATAGTTTTCTCTGTGTTTATCAACCTTGGGATTTACTGAAGGTTTTAGATCTGTTAGTTTATATAATATCAAAATGGAAAATTTTTTGTCTATTTCTTTACATTTTTTTCTGTACCCTTTACCACCTTTATTTCAGTGACTTTAGGAAGATGTAAATTAGATCATTGAAGGTCATTGAAGTTGTTTCTTTTTTTCCTGTGTTTACCTTTAATTAGTTTCTATTGCTATGTCAAGTTTACTAATTTCTTCTTCTGTAGAATCTAATCTGCTTTTAATTTCATCAAGCATATATTTTTATAAAACCAGAGGGAAGTGGGAGGGGGATAATGGTGGAAAGAAGGGGAAGGGCTAGTCATCGAGTATACTTTTCATCTTACACATTGCAGCTTTATCTTTAGTATAGCTTGGGTACTCTTCATGCCTACTCCTTGTTTCTCTTTAATGCTTGTAATTTTTCTTTTACCTACACGAACACCTGGCATATAATTCTTATAACTGTTAATATCCTTATCTACTAATTCCATCATTCATGTCATTTATGTATCTATTCTCATTGGTTAATTTTTCTCCTCAGTATGAGCTTTGTTTTTTAGCTTCTTTACATGTCTCAGAATTTGTTTGTTAGATGACAGGCAATTTTACTTTGTTGGAATGCTGATTATGTTCATATTTCTGTTAATATTATTGAGCTGTGTCCTGGGACACAGTTATAAGTTACTTGAAAACCACTTGATCATTTTGAGACGTCCTTTTAAGCTTTGTTAGGAGGCACCAGGAAGCTCTTATCTACGGATGACTTTCTCTCACTATCACAGCAATATCCTGCTAATTATGAGATTTTTCTACTCTGGTTGTGGGGATGTGAACTACTTCTGGCCATGTGTAAACTCAGAATTTTTTCCTCTTTTCCTGTTAAGTGGTCACTTCCCTAGTCTTGGGTAATTTCTTTACATGTATACTCTATTTACTACTCAGATGAAGACTTGAGGCAGACCTGCTGTAGCTCTCTTTCAGTGAAGAATTCTCCTTCTCAGTTCATTGCCATTTGACCTCTTGTCATATTGGCCTTCCCGGTATCCCATCTGCACCTCCTCAACCCAAGGAAATGACTGGGCTTGGGCTTGGTTCCCCATTCCTTGCCCTACATCCAAGCAGTATGGTGGAACAATTGTAGGTCTGCCCTCGGTGGTTTCCCTTTTCTCATGGGTCAT
Organism: Anoura caudifer; assembly: GCA_004027475.1. Lineage (NCBI taxonomy): Eukaryota > Metazoa > Chordata > Mammalia > Chiroptera > Phyllostomidae > Anoura > Anoura caudifer. The sequence continues at coordinate 53,355 of PVKU01004027.1, forward strand.
TGCCTTCTACTGGCTGATAGCCTATGTCTTGGAAGCCATTGTTTTATACAATTTGTGCACTTTTAGTTCAAGTGAAAGGATGAGTGTAGTCCCTGTTGCTCCATATTGGCTTAAATGGAAATATATTTTGATATAATTTCATATGCATAGAAAATTTCCAAAAAATATTATAAGATATCCTCATAGACCTTTTACTCATTTCTACCAAGTATTTATATTTTAACCATTTGCTTGCTCTCTCTGTCTCTCTGGAGATATTTTCGAGAGCAAGATCAAGATATCATGTCACTTTATACTTACATATGTCTGTACATATACTAAGAAGAACAAGGGCATTCTCTTACACATCCAGATTAGAGTTATGACCAGGAAATTTGCTATTGATACAATACTGTCATCTTACCTTTTTTATCAATTGTCCCTATAATGTCCTGAATTGTAATTGATTGTTCCCAGTCCAGGATAAAATCCAGAATCTTGCATTAATTTTATTGTCACATATCTTTAGTGTTTAATTTGGAACAGTTCTTCAGCCTTTCTTTGTGTTTCTTGACCTTGAGATTTTTGAAGACTTTAAGTCATCTGCTTTGTAGACTCTTCCTTAATTTTTATTTTCTGATGTTTCCTTATGATTAGATTCAGGGTATGCATTTCTGGCAAGAATTCCATTGAAGTGATAGCATGTTCAGTGAATCTCATTAGGAGGCACATAATGTCAGTCTGCTCCCAGATTGGCTGTGTTAGCTTTGATGACTTAGATAAAATGGTGTTTTCTAAGTTTCTCAGCTTAAAAACCTTCTCCTTTATAATTAACAGGTAGCTTTGCTGAAATATTTTAAAAATATATGAATATACAGTTGTCATCAAACTTTTACCTGCCAGTCTTAGCATCTAGTGATTTTTTCAACTCCATCAATCTTTTCATATTTACCACTTAGATTCTCCTATAAGGAGAAACATTTCTTGTTCCATTTTTATGTATTTCTATGATGATAGACTCATAGATTTTTAAATTTTATTAAAGGATTATAATACATTATCATCATTATTTATTTTAATACTCAAATTGTCTCAGAATTTTTAAAACTACTTAAAGCCATAGAAATATTTTTTTGTCATAATGGGTTGGCTTCTGTTTGTCTCATTTCATCTTCTTCCCCCCTAAAATGCTTTCTGCCTCCCTGCTTCTATAAGACTTTATTCATGATTCAAGGTACAAACTGTGGGCTCCGCTTTGCTTATGAAGCATTTCTTCTGTGATCAGATTTGACCAGTGGAGAATCACTTTTGCTGCTCCCGTGATCTTTTGATAAGTGTTCAGATTCCTTGAGAATTTTCTTAGTTTCTGGCATAATGAGATACTTCAGGCTTTGTTTGTGCTTCCCTTGCTCCAGACATGGAAGCTTTATTTCTCTAAGGGGTGGTTGGTGCATAGTAAGAAAAATAATATTTAGAAACCAAAATATGGGCAGAATGTGTGCTTATAGTTATTACTGGTATGCCACCGCTTCTGAACACCCTCCCCTAAGAAAACGTAGCTTGCAATCAATCATCTCTCTCTCCCCCCATCACCCTTTCCCTCTCCTCTCTTTGCATCCTCATATGCCCAGATCTGTCTCATTAATTCAGGAAGACTGGCAGGTTCTGTCCGTGTTCTTCCTCATATCCCACAGCCAGAAAACTCTCTTCAGGCAATTGGCTCAAGCATTAGCAGGGTTTACCTCATTTGTTTCCATTCTCCCAGGGATCTCTTTTACTCACTGATTCATATCTGATGTCTTGAAAACCATCGTTTTATGCATTTCCTTAGGCTTTCAGTTGTTTCAGGTGGCAGAGTAGATCTGGTCCTGTTATTCTCTCGGTTGAAACTAGAGGCCCACATGTCTTTAACATTTTTGAGTAAGGAGGAAAATGGTGGAGTAGAGAGACCCAAAAGTCCATACCTTCAAAAGAATCAATAAATAAAACATTCAGAGACTGTCTGAATCCACGTTTTAGAAACTCTGCGAACTGGTGGAAAGCTTGTAGCAATGAGAGAATATTTACTCAAGAAAACCCAGATAATCTCAGTCAGTTCCAGGAGCTTTCTGGCCTTTTAACTTACTCTGGACTCACCCCCCACTCTTCAGCTCAGTGGTAGACCTGAAAAGAGCAGTTTGTATTCTGTGCCAGAACCAGAGGGAACAGAATGGACTTCATTAGCAAACATTTGTAAAGACTTGGCTTTCCTGGTGCACCAGCTTGAAGGCTTGCCTTGATCTTGCCTAACACAGGCTTATCCCAGCACTATAGTGGCTACCCAGCCAGGCGGTTTTCAAAAACTTATAGCCAAAGGTATTAGTTATTGCTGCCAGCAGCAATGGATAACAGTTAAGGCAAATAATAGATCATAAAAACTCTGGGGAGGAAAGATTGGGGAATGAGATGTTGGCCTAGTAAGAAACTCTGACATATCTTGGACATACGCATTCCCAGGCCTGTGTGTGCACCCAGGAAAGACCCGTGGAGATCCTCAGCTCCCAGCTCTGTCTGGTCTGCTGGCTCCAAACAAGCCCAACGTGAACGTGACCCTGGGGTGCAGCCTTTACTCCAGACCAAGAGATCTGCAAGTGATGGCTCATGGGCTTAACCTGAACTGCAGATGCTTTTGGTGTGGCCCACAAGCTAAAAATTGCTTTTACATTTTTTAAAGGACAAAAGGAGGAAAGGGGTAAGGAGGAAGTGAAGGAAGAGAAGAAGAGAAGGAGGAGGAGGAGGAAGAAAAAGAGAAGAAACAAAGACGACTCTATGTGGCCAACAATCCCGAAAATAGTTACTGCTGATTCTTTACAGAAAATGTTGTGACTTCTGCTCAAAGGCTCGGTGCTCGTTTCTCAGGTGTACACCTTTTGGAGTTACAAACAAGTAAAGAGGTGCTCAGTGAGGGGGTGCCACCCTGGGTGGGCTCGGGTGGAGCTTCAGCATCCCAATACTGCATGACCTTTGGTTCCTCCACTCAATTTTTTCCCCCTGTAGTCCCCTGTAAGCACTGTCTGATAGGCTTCCTGGAATTTCGCCTTGTGCACACTCAGCTCACCCCTCAACTGGGAACTGCGGGTAACCTCCCCTGCAGATCTGGGGGCCCTCATGGGTGTGCAGTTTGTTCCTGTCCTAGAACCTGACCCACACATTCCAGCTACCTCAGCCGTGGTGGACTCCGATCGCACGCAGCCTCCGCAGCACTGAGACCTTGGCTCTGCGTTGATTCTACTTCCCCGCCCCATGTGCAGCAGACAGCGCTGCTGTGAACACAGCCCCCATTCAAGTGTTTCCCGTTTCTCACAGAGGTCCTCTCTGCCTGTGGTCTCTTCCAGCAGACAGTTGCCTCATCTATTTTGTCCGGTTTCAGAGTTCTTTAGGATGGGGTGTCAAGTCAATTCTAGTTACTCTGACTGGATCTGAAGTGAAAGTCCGTTTATTAACCCTTCTTTTTCATGCAGGTATGAGAGATGAAAACTTGGACCTGAAAGAGGCAAAGAGCTGGAACTAACAGCACCCCTTGGACAACACACTGGGTGCACATAGGAAGTAGGAAGCCTTAAAATGCTGTAACCTTAGTGAAAACGTGCATTATAAAGGCAATCTCCCTGGGATCACAGAGAGGGGACAGGAACATCTGCAGGTCTTAGCCTGGCCTCTGGGTGGAAAGAAGTATTTCCCGATCTATTTTACATGAAGGCCTGTTTCCAGGAGTCGTGGCTATACACTAGGTTCTTGTCCTGAAAGATGCCAAATTAAGAAATTAACATGAAATTCACTTCCATGCTTGCAATTTTTTTTGGATATGACTGGCAGAAGCAAATATAAAACCATTCTTGAGGAATAAATCCTCAACCTTGGCTGCACTGTATTTCCACAGATAAAAGTCTATTTAAAAAAAAGAAGCCTATTGAAGATTAAATCAAAATTCAAATGATGTGGTACAGGGAAACATTCCACCATACACAAGAGTCTGCAGATACAACAAGCATCAGGGAATTGGGTTGTTAAGCATTTCAGGTGATTGAACAATCTGAGAGGTATGTCTAAAATGATTAAATAAATGAAAGAAAAAGTAAAAAAACAAGATGCTACAAAAAGACTAAGTGGTTTCTAAAATGAATGAGTTAAAAGTTACAGATAAAAATAGTTGTATAAGATAAAACTTAATAGTTTGGTTAAATAGGCCTGTCCTTAGCTGAAGAGATAAGTATTGAAATGCAAAAAAGTTTCTCAGTGCGTTGATGGATTTGAAAAATATGGAAGAGAATTTGAGATGTAGAGAAGAGGATATTTTGTTAAATAGTAGAAATCTAACACTCCTGAAAGTCAATAATATTACAATAAGTAAATTTAAAAAATGGTAAATCTAAAAGAGCAGACAGATTTAGGGAGGAGATGATTGGTGAAGAGAAATAAAAAAATTCAGACGAATAAAAGAAGATGAATGGGTATTAACGAATTCAGCTCACTGGAGAGAGACAATGTGTGACCAATACAAGGGAGCGAGTCAAAAGGAAGAAAGACTAGTGACGCTACAGGACCTCAGAGAGTCTGTGAGCTTGGAGGCATCAGGGGCACCTGAACCTGAGTGTGATGGGGGGCCACACCCAGGAAAAGCCTGCAATGTGGGAGGTGTGGACTCAGGAATGTGAAGTGCTGCAGAGCTTGGGTGTGAGTGTGGTACAGAATGCCGGTTAGTCTACACAGTGAATGAGGTTCCCACTCAACTACCCAGGGAGCTGGCCTCATCAGATACTATGTGGAAATATGGGTCATGTGCCTCGTGCACGTGGCCCCCTGCCCTCAGCTGTAGGGTCAGCAGAGAGTCCTGGACATATGGCCTATGCCTCATCCTCCAGCAGCCTCAGCTATTTCAGCCTCCCCTGAATTGAAGGGTGAGTGTTAGCATACTCTCCAAAGTGGCAGGTGGCAGCAACTCCAGCTCTCGGTTCTCACCTTACCAATGGAAGTTGAGCCCTGATGAGCCGAAGGAAAAGGATAATCAGTTTTACGCATAAAACTGTTATGAATCATCTTGTAAAATTCTCTTTTTTGACATGTTTCAGTTCTAGTTTTTGTTGTCGTTCTTTCTAGGAGTAGAATTTCTGGTTATAAGATAGATGTGTGTTTAGTTTTGTAATAAAGTCTGTGTAATAAGATCTTTTCCCTGAGTGTGTGTACCATTCAATATTCCCACCACAGTGTGTAAGGGTTTGGGGCTGCCAACGTTGAGTGTGGTCTGTATTTTTAATTTTTAACAGTTCTGGTAGCTGCATACTTTAATTTCATGATGATTTAAGTTGCATGTCCTTGAGGACTAATAGTATTAAGCACTTTTTCATGTGTTACATGTGTTTTTTCTTTTTTTAAGGATTTTTAATTTATTTATTTTTAGAGAGAGGGGAAGAAAAGGGGGAGAGAGAGGGAGAGAAGCATAGATCAGCTGCTTGTTGTACATGCCCTGACTTGAGACCCAGCCCCCAACCTAGGCCGTGTGCTCTGCCCAGGAATCAAGCTGGTGACCGTTTGCCTTGTGGGGTGATGATCAACCAACTGAGCCACACTGGTCAGGGCTCATGCATTTTTTTTATGAATATACCCAGGTTTTTGTTTGTTTGTTTTTAGCAGTTTTGCTGATCTTTTCAACACTAATTTTTGGCCTTTGTCATTTTTCCTACTGCTTTTGTTTTTATTTTCTATTCTCATTTCTATTACTTCCTTCTACCTTAACCTTATGACCAATGCTACTTAACTCTACTGTTGTATATGTAGGAATAGATACACCTCACAATTATTTTATAGTAGTTAAATGAGAATATGTTTTCTGGCACATAATTCTAAATAGGTGCTATTCATTCTAATTATTACAGAGATGTCTCTGGTACTTCCTGTGAGGTTTCTCTAAGTTCTGAGTTAACAGTGATTGATATTATGTATTTTCATTCTGTATTTATAGAGGAGAAAATTTAATCAGGTGGAGACCAACAGCTTAATATTTTAAGGTCTTTATTGGATAAAATGACTAACATTTATAAGGCACATTACATTCAAACTGGAAAACCAGGCAGACGCTGACTGTAGCGGAGCGAGAGAATCTTCCCCTAAACCGGAGCTCCAGCTGCTCGCTGTCCTGTGCGCAAGCGCCTTTGCGCAGAACTGTGCTGGGCCAGCAGCCCCGTGGCATTCATGTATTTTGAATGAGATCAGTTTGAGTTCAAAAAGAGGGAGAGATTTATAGAACCCAGTATGTGAGGCAGCCTTGAGTAGGAGAAAAAAGTCGCAGATGATGGGAAGGTCAGGAATGGGCAGGTGGGATGGAATCACTTCTTGCTGAATTCCAGCTGTGTGAACAGGCCCAAGCCAGACACTTTATGAACTTTATCTCTGATACTCCTGCTATTATGTGATGTAGATTCCTATTTCCATTTTGATGAAGAGTATATTCAGGGCTATAGTGAGGTATAAGGTAGGATTCAAACTTAAGACTATAAGACCCCCAAACCCATTTTTTAACACTGTCTAAAGCGTATACATAGCCCTCCTAAGTAAGGTAGAGAGCCGTATGTGGCTTCAAACCAGTGTGGCGTCCAGCAGAGCACTGACTAAACAAACTTCTAACACTCACCTGCAGCCCCAGGCCTTCAAATCCGCCGTGATGAAAAGTGGGAGGAAAGCTCTCCGTAAACTCAAAAGAGTCCTTTTTGTGGAGGAGGTGCAGGAGCGGTGTATACCGTAGCACTGCTGGAGACTCTCCAATTCGTGTTTCGATGGAAGGTAATGAGGGCTGAGGGAGTTTTAAACGTCCCCAGGAAAGTAAAAGTTGACCCTGCTTTATGCACAAAGTAAAGCTAATATTTGTATATTTCATTTGTCTTGACAGAATTTTGAAATTTTGCTCCCATTTGGGAAGCACACACTAAAATTCAAGGTCTTGAATAGAAGACCTAATAAAATAACTCTTAAGTATCCTAACAGTCATTTCAAAGAAGCGTTTTGTCTCTGTCAATATGCAATCCAGAGTGATTGAATTCTCTGAGGAAATGCCTATGAACATTGGCAAAGTGGATAATCCGTCTACGTGATCTTTCCCAGTTCAACAGAAGCACAGCTACAAGAACCGCCTCTCAGGGGGGTGGGGGTGGGGAGTGGCAAGTGCTTCCCAGCCCGGCGGTGGCATGCCCCCTTTCTGCACCTTCCCCTGTGGCATGAAGGGCAGGAAAATGGCAGAGGACCGCCATTTGCCACGACCTCATGTGCAGAGTCTTCCCTTACTTTTAATCACATGCTGTCTCTCTCATTGTACACTGACTCCGCGGTGGTTTTGTCTTTTCATTTCTCTCCCTCCTTCCCTCCCTCTCCTCTCTCCTTCCTGCCACCCCCTCTCCCCACCACTAGGTTACCTTCAGCTGTTTTGATGAGAGTTCTCAATAAATGACTTTTGATGTTTCTTGACTCAGTTGTTTATAATCTTACTCTACAACTAATTGCCAGAGATATTGGAGGCTGGAATTCTATAAGAAGCTGCTTTATTAGACTTTTTTTCAGAGATAGGATGAGCCATAATTCTTATTCATCCAACAAATATTTTATATCACTTTAGGCACCATTCTAGTTCCAGAATGGCGCAGTACAAATAAAAAGAAAGAAAAACTATGTGCACTTGACCTTGAACAATGCAGGGGTTAAGGACGCTGACCCCCATGCAATCAAAAACCCATGTGTAATTTTTGACTACCCCCAAACTCAACTACTAAAAGCGTACTGTCGACTAAAGCCTTATTGGTAACATAAACGGTCAATTAACACACATTTCGTATGTTATATTCTTACAATAGAGTACTGGAGAAAAGAAAATGTTAAGAAAATCATAAGGAACAGAATCCACATTTATATTACTACGCGTTTTTATTAAAAAGTCTGTGTGGAAGTGGACCCACACAGTTCCAGCTCAAGGTGTGCAGGGGTCAGCTGCACACACCCACATCGCTTCCATTCTTGGCAGGGGATGAAGAGTATGTATTATTTAAAAAGTAAATTATATACTATGTTGAAGATGGTAAGTGCTGTGGAAAAATAAGGGAGAGCAAGGAGGATGGGAGTGCTGTAAGGCCGCAATTATAAAAAGGAGTTTCAGGGTTGGTCTTGCTGAGATGGTAACATTTGAGCAAAACTCAATGGAGGAGGAGGTGAGGGATTAATCTATGTGTCTTCTGGGAAGAATTTTGGAGGAAACAGCAAAGAAAAGCTCCCTGAGACGGGTCCCCATTATAGCACGTGGTGAAAAGCAAGGCGGTCAGACCGTTGGAAGGGAGTGAGCAGTCTGAATCTCCTAGTAAAGTTGCTATCGAACTTCTACGTGGAGTTTCTCAGGTGTTCAATAATCATTTCCTGATGCTAAAGACATTTATTGATTCCAGAGACATTCCTAGATGAGCTCTTACAAGGTCAGAAAGTACACAGGCTGCTTGGACCCCAAGGAGCATGTAGCTGGTTGTCGTAATACCCTGGAAGGTGTAGGCAGGTGAAAACAGCAGGCTGACCACCGGCATTTTATCAGGTGTTTGCACGCAAACATGAGGAAACCAGCACTCAGAATGTCAAGGGCCTGCCACTTGACATACTTACTCTTATCTTTGTAAACAGAAGCATAAGTTATTCAGTCACATGTAGCTTTTTGGTCAGCTTTCTCTAGAACTCTCTGGGCTCTCTGTTGCAGTGCTACAGAGGAGAGGCAGCTCTCTTTGCCATCTGTTTTAGTTGGTGTTTAGCTTGATCAGGTGCAAGATGCAACTGGATCAGGTTGGCTTGAAGGAGAATGGACTTCAGTGGGATTGTGGATGAGAGTGTCAGAGCCCTCACCTGCCGTCCGCAGTTGCTGCTTTCCCCAGAGATGCAAGTCAGGAGCGCGTCCACTCAAGCGGTGGTGCGCTGTCAAGCAAATTGGACTGGGCAGTGCTGCTGCCCAGCCTTCCTCGGCTGCAAATCCATTCTCCCTTTGTACGCTACTTGTAGACACATCAAAGGAGTCATCTATGAAGAGTGACTACAGAGACTCTCCTTGACCATATATATGTCTATTTTCAAATACTAGTAAACCTTTTAAATTGGCACAACAGAACAGACTATGCTCATTTCCATGTTTAAATATCTGAAAACCCAATAGACACTACTCATAAGAACCTAATATTGAATATGTGCTGTATAGCACCCAGTTAATTTTAATCTTAAAACAAGTGTACCTCTGGCACCATTTTCACATGGAGCTTCCATAGCTTCTGTTCCCCTAGCAGCTCACCCCTTTGGGCCCAAATCAGAAACAAGAAAAGAAACCTTTTTTAGGCTGATCAAGACAGACTACTGCTAAAGTAACCAGAATTTAGCCCTTAATGACGACCCGTGTCCACTCTTCTAGAACTACGATGCCCCTTCATGCACTGCAGGTGGTGGTCCTCTCCCTCCCAGTCCAGTGGGCAGGCTTGAGAGAGCTGAGACGGGGGATTCACACGGGGTTGGTGGACTGGAGTGTTGGAAGCCATAGTCATACCACAGGGAGCCTGTAGTTACACTGATTTGATGTGATTTCTGACATTTGACATTGACAAGATGCAATCTTCCTTGTCTTTTTTCTTTTTCTCTTTGGTGCAGATGGTTAAACAAAGCCTTTCCTGCTTATTTGGTGCAGTGAAGTAGAACAGATAAAATGGGGAAGGGGAAGTTATCATCTTTAACAGGATTAATTTTAAATATTTTTATATATTTGGAATTGTTAAATTGGTTTTGCTCAAACAGAATTTCACCCTTGAGATACTATTTGAATGTTGGTTTTTAATGACGAGTCTTGAAAGGATTAAAATACACACACACGCATGGAAACCAGGTGCATTTACTACCACAAACCTTTAGTGAGTGAGAAGCAAACTGCTAGACTTATCCAGGTCAAAGACACATTTTCTATATTTCCTAGCTCCTTTGTTCTCTTCCTTCTCAAACTTCACTCTCAGTAAATGAACCTCCAACCTTATGGAGAAGGTCACGGCCATCTGACCTTGGCTTCCTTATCTCCCCCATACCTGCACCCACACCTGTACCCACGCGCCCTGCTTCCTTCTTACGAGCTCCCTCCCTGTGACTCCCACCTGTTGTGCCCAGTCGTCTCCTGCTCTCCTTAGAAACGGCAGACTTTCCCACTTGATGACATCTCCTCCTCTGCCTTCAAATGATAGCAGGAGTTTTGTTTGTGTTGCTCACTCTTGGATGCTCATAATGTGCACCTCCTGATACCAAGTGAGCATTCTATACATATTCATGAGAGGAAAGAATGGTAGTTCTCCCTCGTCTTCCAGCAAAAATAATTCCCTGTAACCTGGGTCCAGAGGTAGTGAGAGACACATGTGGAGATGGCCGGAGCCAGCGCCTTTGTTTCTCCATCCTCTCCTGTGTCCCACTTTCCTCTTTTCCTGAACAGCAAATCTTCCCAGCACCCCACACCTCAAAGTGGCTCATTTGTCGAAGTTACCCATCTCTTCTCTTCCTTAATCAAAACTCCTGTTCCCTCTGCATAGGGCATTTCCCTAAGGAAAAGGAGGAACATAATCTATTGAAATAATTTACTTTGATGTCCCAATAATTACATCAGAGCCTCGTGGGGGTGTCTGAATTTTCAAAAGCGGAAGCTCGTTCATCTACATGATATTGTGATCTGGAGAATGTCAGGGAAGACTGCCAGTGAATTTCAAAAGAAGTCGGGTAGTGAGGAAAGTTATTGCCTGCTTCCCTTTATGAGAGTTGCTCCCTTAGAATTGCCTGTTGGTGAACCTGTTTTGTCCCTTTGAAGCCTTCCAAGTGTGCTGCCGTCTCTGGCTCTCATCAGCGTTATTTTCAAACCTCCGTTTTGAGATGTCTGTCTTGCGGCCGAAGCATCTCTGAGTGACATTTCCCATCAGCTCTGTGGGTGCCTCTGACCTCCCTCCCTCCCTGATTGTCCCCCATCAGTGCTGTGCGGGCCAGACTAGGCTCTGGGACTGTGAAGGGGCAGGCAGTCCTGGCCAGTGGCTCAGCTCTATTTCACTCAGCACATTTTTCAGCTAAAAATGCTTGTTCTAAGGGCTATTCAAGGGGCACAGGAAAAGGGTACCAAAGTGTAGCTTGGCAAATCATCAATCCTCACACATGACCCAGAACCATTTCCTTTGCTTTGGCATCCGGGCCAGAGTAGCACCTGTCCTGAGCGGCCTGGCATGTCTGTGTCACAGCAGCGGCTCTCTGAGTGGTGGAAACAGTCACAAAATAGGTCTGGCTGGGCAGGAAATGTGGGCACTTTCAAAGTCCTTGAACATCTCTGTTTTTTGGCCAGACTGATTTCTTTCATTAGGCGAAGTTGCTTCCATCTACATATCCTTCCAGCCTCAGGAGGTAGGCGGCTGATTTAGTGGTCTTAATTTCAGAGCATTGTGAATTTTCGGGAATTTATTGTTTAATATTTGAACACCCATATGTGACATCTGGATTCATCGACTTGTTGGTGCAAGTCTTTTGTGAGGTATGCCTCAAATTGGGTTTGAAACACAGTTTCCAATTAGTGGTGCCAGCACCGTGGACATGCAGCCTAGAGGTAACAGATTTGAACACTAACTCCAGCCCCGTCCCCATTTACAATCCATAGTAACTTCCTCCTTTCTATTTTCTCTGCCTTAATCTCCTGAGCCTCACATCAAGACCCTAGATCAAAGATTTCCTGGTCCTTTTGTGATCTTATTTCTCTTTACTCTCTGGCCAGTGGCTCAACAGAGGCATTGGAAGTATGGGGGAATTTGAATAGTCGCTGTAACTTGGGGGCAGTGCCCGTGTTTGATGGGTGGGGGTTAGGGATGCTGAAAGGCCTGTGACGGGTGGCAGTCCTGCAGGTGAAGGATTGGTTCCCTGCTCCCAATGCCAAAGGACACTCACTGGTAAATGCTGTTTGTCTAATGGCCGTCTCTCCAGCAGCTTTATCATGCTCTCTGACCTTGCTCATATTCTTTGTCCTCGCACCTCATCTGTATTAGTGCTTCCCCTCTTTTCTTTACATGGCTACACCACTCCCACCTGAGATGTCCACTCGTGTACTGTCCGCCTCTCTGAATCCATCCTCAAAGCTGCTGCATTATGTCCACATCTGTTTGAAATGCTTGCCCAACCAGGCCGCCTCGAGCAACCTCTTCATCCCATGAATCTCCTCCCCATCTATTCTATGCATCACCCTCAGGAGAATCGAGCACATGCTTTTCCGGTTTTGTTTGTAAACTTTTGATGTGTGCCCTGAGCTGCTAGTGAGCAATCTGCTATCTTACACTTTCCATCCTTGATTCCATCTCTTTCTCTAGCTCTCTGTTCTAGCCCAACAGGTTGACTTCCTCTCTTCCAAACTAGCTGTATGCTCACCTCTTCATGTTCCCTTCTGCTCCTGGACACACCATGGGGGGCCTCCCTTGCAGGTAGGTGTGGTGCTGCACTGAGCCGTAGCCAAAGGGGTGTGGGGAGAAAGGAAGTATGTCACTCCTAGGCCTGACCCATGACGTTTTCCATGTGCCCTCAGTCCCACCCACTCTTTCTTTCCCCCCTCCCACCAGCTAAAGGGACAGGACCCCACAGACCTAGAGGAGGACAGAGCCGCAAGATAAAAAGACTGGGGTCCTCAAATCTCAAATGGCCCACTTACTGGGAACATCTGAGCTAGACTCTAAATGAACAAGAAATTAATTTTGTTTAGCCACAAAGATGCTTGCATTTTTGTTAGAGTAGAAAGAATTTTTAATACATGTCCATGCACTTCCTCATCTATATGAATTTATTTATATTGTTTCCATTTCTTGAGTGAATTTCCTCTCTACACATTTAAATTTTATGCTTCATCTGATACCTGGATCAATTTGTACATCCTCCTTGAAGGTTTCTATGATTTCCCCAATCCAGAGTGACTTCTTCCTCCCCAAAGTCTTGAAAATCACACTTACTGCTTTACCTCTCAGTTAGCAAATATATTGCACATGATTTTTTTTAGCTTTAATATATGTGTTCTATCTTCTTTGTAAATTTTTAAGTCTTTGAAGGTAGCACCTTTGTCTTATGCTTCACAGTATTAGGAATGTTGTAGGTGCTCAGGAAAAAATTATAAAGTGAATTTTACTCAGGCACTTTTCTACATCTCATTTTTTCTTCTTATCTATATGGCTTGTACTATAATATTTGCTCCTTCCATGGATAATTTTGATGCCCCCTCGTGTCCATGTGTTTTTCAGTTAGAAGTGCTGTTGCAAGAAAGTGGCACCTTCCCCGTATCCCTTCTCTTTTCCCTTGCTTACTTCAGAGATGCTTATTTGTTTGTGTTTAACACATACTAGTTGAATAAAAATCTGAGTTCAGGAAAGGATATAGGAAAAGCATCCTACACCTCCTATTTTTAGAGCTATTGGAACATTGTCTGATTCCTTTACTTTCTCTGTCATCATGGGAGCAATCACAGGGCTGGCCGGCTGCTGTGAATGAGGTCAATCATTATTCTATTGACTTCTGTCCAAAACAAAAGAAATTCCTCAGTCCGTTTACCAGAGTGTGATCATTGCTTTTAATGGTTTCGCCTGTGAGTTCTTGTATCTTCATGTACATATTATTTTTCAAATTTGTGGGGTAACCTGGTGAGACTTTGCTTGTAGGAATTTGCTTGGGAAAAAAAGCCCACTGAGGCACAGGCCTTGCCAAGAAATCGATGTTATTAAAAAACAGACTCGTGAAAGGAGACAACAGACTGGTGGTTACCAGAGGGGAAGGGGGTGAGGAGAGATGGGTAAAGGGGGTCAATAGCATGGTAATGAATGGGCCATCGATGTTTGGTGGTGAACACACTGTAATGTATACAGATATCTAGTTATAATGTTGGACACCTGAAGCTTATGTAATGTTATAAATCAACATAACCCCAATTTAAAAAATTATTTCAACTCCCTCCTTGGCAAAAAAAAAATTAAAGAAATTAAAGTTATTGATTCTGTTTTTTTTTTCCCTGCCCCACTGAACCTTGAGACTCCATTCAGCAATCAATAGTGGCCATTAAGGAGAGACACACAGGCCAAATGTCAGGAGACCTGACCTATTAGTTCAGTAGCTTGATCCTCAGCAGCCCACTTCTCTCTGTACTGCTGTCTCCACTCTGTCCGCAGGAGAATGGGTTGACATGTTTCTCACTCCCTTTTTTAGTGTCTTGTTAGAGTCAATGAGGCAATATTAAAAATCACATTAAGTGATTTCTGAGTCATGGGCAGATAGCAGGCAAAATTCTCACAATATATTTGTGTGATAGTCTTTTTGAATCAATATTAAGCAGATGGCTTAAGTCTCTACCCAGTCTCAGTGACATGGGTGTATCTGACATCCTCTGCTGAGGTCCCAGGGTTTCAGGCCTGAAGGGGGCAGATGTCAGGATGGAAGGAGGACAGCCAGTGACTAGGAAATTCCTAAGTTGGAAAATGAGAAGCTGCTTCAGTGAGGAAGTGAGCAAGGAGTGAAGCCAGGGCCGCAGGGCTTGGCCCTGCCAGGGAGAGTTGTGAGGGAAGGAGACACTGAAGGCAGAGGATCGAGCAGTGATGGGGTAGGGAACATCCATGGTGCAGGGCAGGGCAATGCCAATTCATTAACTAATTAGGGCTTTAATTTAACTACTGCCAGTACTTTTTAATAAACTGTCTCATCCACTAATTATTGGATATGTCTATTCAACTTAAGTGCCTGCCAGTTAAAGCCAAGGACCAGACTCGTTTCATGTCGACTTTGTGTCCATTACGATTTCGGCGCAGGGGAAATGTTGGATGTGCCCCTCCTGGAGAAGTGACAGCTGGTCTTCGTTTCCGTCTGGGCCAGCCTGTTTTGTTGCAGATTCTGGGATGTATTTTCATAGATACATTTAGGTATTGATTTCCTTATTCATTCAATAATTATGTATTAAATGCCCAATACTGTTTAAGAGCTAGAGATGTAGGCAGAGTTCATACACAGCTTACATTCTTATGGGAGGAGAAAGTGTCTATGTATAAATGAGGTCTGTCCAGAAAAAGTCCAGCCATTGTTAATATAACCAGAATGGTTTGCACAACATCGGTGTGACCTGGCAGCCAAGGAGAGTGGACTGGAATGCACATGCGTGAGCAGTGATGACTCCACTGTACTGCTGGGTGGGAGCGGTAGACACCCTTGAGTGAGCATGTGTGCTGTGTGGCAGTCACATTCAAAATGACTGAGCGAGGAGAGCAATGAATCTGCATCAAATTTTGAGTTAAGCTTGAATATTCCTTTGTGGAAACTATTTGGATGGTTCAGAAGGCTTTCAGGGACAATGCAGTGAGTGACTGGCAGCTTTATCTTGACAATGTGCCTGCTCATGCATTACATGTCATGCAGAGAATTTTGGTGAAACATCAAATCACCCAGCTGATTCAGCCCCACTTCAGCCCAGATTTGGCACTCTGTGACTTCTGGCTTTTCCTAAAACTAAAATCACCTTTGAAAGGGAAGAGATTTCAGTCTATCAATTAGATTCAGAAAAATACAATAGAGAGCTGGTGGTGATTGGGAGAACTGTGTGAGATCCCAAGGTGCCTACTTTGAAGGGGACTGAGTCATCACTGTCCTATGTACAATGTTTCTTGTATCTTGTATCTTCAACAAATGCCTCTATTTTTCATATTACATGACTGGATACTTTCTGGACAGACCTCATGTACCATATTTTGCCATGTATAGTATGTACTTTTTTGCCCAAATTTTTGAGGGAAGAATAAGGATGTGCATTTTACATGGATATAATGCTTGCATTATACACAGCAAACTACAGTATACAGTTTAAACAGTGTCTCACGTAAAGTGAGGGAGGAAGCCATGCAAACCCCTGGAGGGAGAGCATTCCCGGCAAAACAGTTGCCTGGTCCCAGGGGCAGGTTTGTGCTTGCTGCGTTGGAGGAACAACTAGGAGGCAGTGTGGACACAGTGCCGTAGCGAGCAGGAGAGGTGTCGGGGACAAGGTCGAAGGGTGAGTCCGGGGCCAGATTTCTCAGCACTTTCAGGCAAAAAGGACTAGGATTTATTCCAGGTGAAATGGGAAGAGATTGAATGACTTTGAGCAGGGGGAGACCTGATCTGGTTTCCTTCTTGGGTAGTTCCCACTGTGGTGTAGAATGTAGACATGAGGGGGCGAGAGTGCCAAGTGTCTCTTGCTTTGGTCCAGTGAGAAATGATGGTGGCTTGGACGAGGGGGTAGTGGTAGAGGTGGCCTTGTCCCTACATCACCCCACTTGTTGGAGAGGAAAGGTGATACTCTATTTTATCAACACAAGGCCGAGCCTGCAAGGCCATGTTGAAATTAGAGTGCCTGGCCTTGCTTTGACACTCGGATCTTGTTGTTCTAGGGCTCCAGGTCCTGATTAGGGCTGGATCTGGAACCTGCGGGCACAAAGGAAGTGAAAGTAAGAGGAGTTGGAGGAGAAGCAGGAGGCAGGGAAAGAAGAGGAATGGGGTATGGTTTCGGGTGTCACAGGAATCTCTGACGAAACCCTGGTCGCACCGAGGACACAGTCCAAAGTGAGTGCTGTTTCCTTCTCACCCCATGGATGTCCACACCCCCCATTCTCTCAGCAGCCTGCTCTGCCCAGGCCGTCAGTGGCCTCTGTATAGGTGGGCGTTCAGTGCCTGTGTTGCAGTTGGCACCTTCGGTGACTCTGCAGCACTGGGCACCGTGTCCTCTCTTGGTTTCCAGAATAACACACTCTGCTCGTCTGCCTTCTACTCCTCTGACAGTCCTTCAGTCCTTTGCCAGCTCTTCCTCTCTTAACATTTCAGATATTGCTGTTCCCCAGGGTTTTTTTCTCTGCCCCTTCCTTTCCCACCCATTCCACTGTCTCAGGGGTTCTCATCTGGGTGTGAGGCTGAGGTCACTGTGTATATGCTGATACCCCTTCTCCCCTCATTGTTAACCTTAGCCCCAGCTTCAGACTTGAGCCTCAGACTGCCAACCCAGCTGCCTTCCTACCTGGTTGTCCCACAGTCCCCTTAAACTGAATCTGTAGCAGCCTTACCCTTCCCTAGGCTCTGTCTGCTCTTCCCTTTCCTTATTCTGCCTCTCAGTTTGTGGGGCCACCCTGCATCCCTCCTCCTTTCCACCCAGCCCCTGCCCTCTCTGGATGATTTGTACCGACTAGAGGTCTGTTCATCCCTTCCTTCCCACCCTCCTTGCCTGCACCGCCCCAGCTGAGGCTCCTCTCCTCTCTTCCCGAGTCCTAGCTGATCCCCATACCCCCGTTCATTGTCCTTACTCCCTCGGGGGGGCCACTCCCCCTGCAGTCTCATCAGGTCACTCCTTGGCCACGAACTCCACAGGGCCTCTGCTCAAGTACAGCGTGCTGTTTCCTCAGGAGACCAGGCAGGGCCGTGGCTGTCCGGTCCTGGCCCACCCCCCGCATGGCGCCCTGCACACCCATGCCTGTCTCCCACTGCCTTTCACTCTCTAGCTCACTCTATTCTGGCAGTGCTTCTCCAGTCCTCTCCGGTTTCAGGCTGGTGCCCATGCTGTGTCCTCCGCCCGAGGAGCCCTCCTTCCTCCTTTTTTCTGTCTGGGTAATTCCAAATGAGTCTTTAAAACTCAGTTCAGTGACCCACAACTGTAGGATGCCTTTTCTGGTTCTCCTGGAACAGGTTTGATGCTCTCGTGGCATCCTATACTCATCATCACAGCATCACCTGTCTTTCGGTATGCTTGTGTCTCTTTCCCCTTTCTGAGCCTTCATCTCCTCACCTGTAAATGAGGATAATAATGGTACCAATCTCAGAAGATCATTGGAGTAGTAAATTAGGCAGTCCCTGAAATGAGCTTAGAACAGTGACTGGTGCATAGAAAACATACTCATTAATAGCAATAACGATAATAATACCAATAATATGATAACATAATTATATTGTAGTAACATTATTGATAACTATGGTAAACTGATTGATAATGATAATGAACACATTCCAGATGAAATGCACACATTCCCCACAGACAGGGCCTCTCTAACGAGCTGACGACTAGGCAGTTTTTGAGTGATGTGGCGAGACTGACGTGCCTGAAATGATGTGAGCTTTTCTACTTCCTGAACTCAGCTGTGAACAGTGTGAATCATGGGTCAGCATGGACAGCAGGTTGAGATGAGAAGTGGAATGCATCCAGCCCCAGGCTGCAGCATTAAGCTCTGGGCCCCGTAATGATAAAGGCCCTAATTTTCAAGTCCTATCACCCAGTCCCCGAAGACAACATCCCAAGAAGTTACACAGATACCGAAACAGACAGAAATTACTGACCCCGAGGCACTCAGTGTCCTAAGAATAAAGGCAACATCATGTAGCAGAAAACATGCTGGTCACAAAACAGGGACAGGAAACAGACACTTAACTGAGCAGCTGTAATTATTTTCCAGGTACCTGACCATTAAATGCTCAAAGTTCCATGAATTAAATAACATTATCCCATTTGCTGATGGGGCACAGAGAGTCTTGCAAATTTCCCAGCATCTAGAGCTAATTACGTGACCTGAGCAAACCTCTTAGTTTAGTGGCCGGCTATTTACTCTTCGCTGGCCTAGTTTGATCAGATCCTTCTAGCATCAGTTTAAATAATTTCCTCAGGAAATTTCCACACCTGGATGTCCACCGTTACAATTGCATCCTGGCTTTCAGCTCTAACAGTTCTGCAAGTGTGACTGACTCTTTCTCTGCTCAATCTGTAAACCCCAGAAGGGCAGGTCGGGGTGGTGCCTTTCTGGTTCACACCTTGGGAACCGAGGACTAGTACAGTGCCTGGCTTACAGTAGGTGCTCAGGAAATGCTAGTGGGATTAGCTTCCTCATCTTTCGAAACAGATGCCTGGAGCGTGTCAGCTATAAAGTTCTTGCCAATTTTGTCCTCCTGGCAGTCAAGTTCAGACTTCACAAGGGCAGAGACCTGAGTAGGGATATGTGTTCCCAGGATGCTTTTGCAGTGGGAAGGGCATGTCTGCAGATGCTGTGGGTTTGGGTTCTTGTCAGAAATTCCAGCCAGGTCTTTGTACTGCTAAGCAGGCTCCATCAGGGGCTCCTCAGCCTCTCACTCCTTCCTTCCTGTAGGGCCTGCTGACAGCTGATGCCACTCACTGGCCCTCTCCGAACCTCCTGCCCAGATTTTATAGGAAGCAGGGTGAGGGCTTCCTGCAGAGACTCGCATCAAACCCATTTCAGTGTGTAGAGTCTCACTGTGAATCAGCACAAAGACACAGCGGGGAGAACTGAAATAGTAAATCCAGGGAATTTATAATGTTTAAAATAATCGTGCTTAGTTGTCAGAGACACGGTGCTTGGTTTCCAGTTCCTGCCATGACTGGCCCCTCAGGAGACGAGGCAGAGCTGTCCACTCCCTGGTCCTCAGGCTGCCTGCGTTGTCATCCTCGCTCTCGGAACCTCAATTGCTCATATTTAAGATGGGAACAATGATCTCTATTAGGTTGAAACATATAAAATTGCTGTTTTAGTAGGTCAAAAAGGTCAAATATTGATGATTCCATGTAGCTGAACTGAATACATCATAGGATTTTTCTCTGAGTGATGCATGACGCATGCACAGCGCTCACAGCGCCTGCCACTAGAGTACTCAATGCTGGTGACCAGCTCCGACCAGCCTGATGATTTTTATCTGAGATGGTGGCTGAGGTCTGATTGGACTTCTGCCCTAAGTTTAATTTTTGTAAGTGGCACCAACCAAATGCCCAGATTTCTCTGACAATTGCTGAAAGGTAAAGGAGGAGGCAAGCCCCAAAGCCCACTCTTCCTGGTGTGTCACCTTGAACATGACACAGGAGAAGAATGACAAGGTCTCCTGTTCCAAGTGGACGTGGTGAATCTCGAAGCCCTCTGTACTGAGAGAAACCTATTATTCCGAGTCTCTCGTTCACCGGGTGGTTACCTCAGGGGCATTTGCTCACACTGAGCACTTAGTCCTGCTGGGGCCCTGGTTGAGTAACAATATTTGGGTGTCAGATAACTCATTTTCACTTTCAAATATATGTTGAGTGTTTGCTAGGTTTTAGGCAATGACAACATGCTTTCACAAACAAAAATTTTATCCTCCAAGTAATATTGTCATTCATTGTTTATTGAGCACCTACTAGATGTCAAGGATTACATTAGATGATGGATAAAATGGTGACCTTACAGTCTGCAGGAGAGATAGACGTTAAATGTATAATCTTATGCAAGTAGATATAAAACTGCAGTTGTGGGGAGTGTTATGAATGAGAATCTGTGGTATTATATGGCATCATGAAGCATAAAGCTTTGACCTAGCCTGGGCAGGTAGGGCAGACCTGCTCACTGGCTCACACTGTACCTTTGAGGGAATTAGGTGACAGTATCGTAGGAAATGCAATTCTGTGCCAGAATATAGGGGTTGGGTGGTGGCGTGTGTGGCTGGATTGCACCCATCATTTGTCTCAGCTGGATGCTTTCAGGTAGGGTGCAACCAGCTAAATGGACACAGCAGCTTTGGGTTGGGTTGGATGGGGGGGATTTCCTTTAGGAAAGGGTGTTGGAACTCCCGTTATCCAAGAGGGAGAGAAACTGATTGTGAGTATTTAAAGATGTATGTTTGTATTCGGGAGATCTGAGAGTTGGAGTGGTGCCCGAGACCCAGAGAGCTGTGTGTGCAAAGGCACTGGGGCAGGAAGAAACAGAACCCACTTGAAAAGCAGAGAATGTTCAATGGAACTGGAGGCCAGAAAGTGATGGAGAGCAAAGCAGGAATGGGCTGGAGAAATAAGCAGAGATCAGGCCTTGCAGGCCTTGCAAGGGATTTTGGTCTGCTCCATGAAAGCAATGAAGTCCCTTAACAGTTGTAAATCGATGACAGTAAAATAATTAAATTTTTGTTTGTCAAAATAGCTTTGGATGTTAGGAGGAAAATGGATTGCGGAGAGGTGGCAACAGTGAGTGAAGGAGACCAGTTGGGAGGATGTCCAAGGTGGGAAATGATGGTAGTTTGTAGTAGTGAGGAGTCCATGGATATGGAGAAAATGGTACCCCCTCAATAAATGTTAGGGGCTTAGCCTGACAGAAGTTGCTGATGGCTTGACTATTGGGAACGAGGAGAGGAATCAGTCAAGGATAATGCCCATGTTTTTGGCCTGTGAAACAGCATGGCTAAGGAAGCCATTCCCTGAGAGAGAGGACCATGGAAGGGCTTGTGATGGGGAGAGGAGAGGCTTCCAGGTGGAATTACCAGCTAGGTAACCAGAGGGATTCCTGGGCAGGAGTCAGGGGGGAGGCCTGGGTTGGAGATGGAGCTCTGAATGGTGTTTTTCCAGAAACCGAAGCTCAGGGGAGTCGAGGCATTTGCCCAGTACAGAGGGCTAGCCAATCGTGAAGGCGGAGTTTGAACCTGGATCTGTTATATTCCCGAGTTCTCACTTCCCACATGTTTCTGTTTCTAAACAATTAGGTTTTGAAAACTTTGGAGAATATTGCCTGTATTTTGTTTAGCACTGAATAGCAATTTTCTTCAATACAAGTTTTAAAAAAACCAGCCTGAAAGACGCACACTGTGAGGGCGAGGAGAGAAGGGCAGAATGCGTGCTGCGAAGAGGAGTAAAAACCAGCCACTCTACCAGCCCCTGGGAGCCTGGGCTTCACCAACTTGACGTAATTAGGTGTTCACTTAACACTCAATAATTAACTGGCTTTTACACCAACTACTTCGGAGAGAAAAAATTAGTATCAAGTGCAGCAGATACCTCCGGGCCCTTTCACAAAACCTGCCTGCGTGGCTGGGTTCTGGGTTCTGCGGTGGCTCCTGCTGGGTTGCTAACTGCACGATCACACCTCCACGGGACATGTGACATGCGGGCTCTCCTCTGCCTGTCTCAGGTCAAAGAGCTGAGAAACAGGCCCCAGCCCATCCTGGGAAGGAGGCGCTGAGCTCCTGCTGGGCCTGTTGTGTGCAGTCAGTCGCTTGCCCTTTGGCTGAAGCAGGTGCCCTGGCACTGGATGGCATGGCAGTTAAGTCCAAAGGTTTTGTGAGCTGACCTGAAACTTAGAGCGTCTTAGGTCTACCCCGTCCTGAGATGACTGGGGAGCACTGGTTGTCTCTTGTAGATTTCTTCAGATTTCTCCCCCTTCTTTATAATTAAATGTCAGGAGAGGATTCTGCTTGGAAACAACACTGAAGAGAAAACCAAAAACAGGGGCTTCCGTGACATAGCTTGGTAGGATCGCAGGCCAGAACTGAAGATTTCCCTTAAATTCATTTAGGGCAGGAAAGTAATTCAATAATCTAAATGCCAAACAAACTCAAACGAGTTATCCTTACCCACCCACCCACTTACACAGACAAGGCTTTAAAATGCCTCAGCTGGAAATGGGCCACGTGAAGGGTCCACATTAGGCAAAATTTGGAGCCGCACAGAGATTGTTGTCACTTCCTGTCCTGTGCTTCACAGAAGTTCTGGGGGGAATGGCCGTCTTCCAGGAGCTGGTGGAGAGCCTGCAGCTGCCCCTGCCTGAGGTGACCGCTTCGCACCTGCTCATGGTGACCCTGTTTGGCTGACCACAGAAGCATTAAATTACAGCTCACAGAGGTGAGAAGATACCTCAAAATGTGGATGGGACTAGGAAAGTTGGGCTGTTTGTAGGTTTTAGAAACTTGAGACCTCTCTTGTTTTTGCTAATATGATAGTGTGTCTGGGACGGAGAAATGAAGGAAGTGCTGTGCATGGAGTTCAAGGATTTTACATTTCACTGTGAGTGTGAAATGTGTCAGGTGTATGGCCTTGGCCAAGTCATCTAGCACGGTTATCTGAACACATATTGAGTGTGACAAGGGAGCTTGGTCTTGGCCAAATAATGAGGTCTTTCAGGAGTTTGGATTTTTTCTAAGGGCAGTGGAGACCCAGAGGACGATCTTTAGCAGAAGAGGGACATAATGAGATGTGTCTAGCAGAAAGATCTCTCTGGTTTCAATGCAAAAGGCAGATTAGACAAGGGAAGATGCAGGAAACTTCAGCCATTGTCCAAGCAAGAAATGTGAATGCAGAAACTAGGGAAGCACTAACAAACATGGGGAAAAGGCGATAGCTGTGAAGCATATTAAGGAAGTAGGACAGACGTGGTGTAAGTCAGGATATGAATAAGGAGTAGAGGATGACACGCATGTCTGGTTTGGGTTACTCAGTAGACATGGCTATCTTCACTGAGTTAATACATAAAAGCAAAGAACCAGGTTTTATGTTTGATGATGAGGACTTTGGTTCGGGGAATACTCAGTTTGAGATCTGCATAGGGAACACAAGATGCAACTGTATGGCGAACAGCTTGGGTCCAAATCAGGAGACAGTCTGAGTCAGAACTAAAGATTTTGAAGCTGTATGTTTATACATAGCAACTGAAATTGTGAACACGGACAACCTCATGCAGAATGAAAAGAGAAGAGGACTGAGAATGGGCCCCTCTGGGAACATTAGGCATTTCAGAGGCAGGTGGTGGAAGAGGAGCGATGAAGTACAAGAAGCTATCAAAGCAGGTGAAGCTGCTAAGTGTAAGAATGCAGAATGTGGGTGTTTAGATTGGTCTCCATTGGGGACGATCTGTAAAGGAGAAGAAGCTGAAGAACCAAGGTGGAGGGAGTTCAAGTTGTAAGCCAGAAAGGTGTTGATTGATGAACCTTAGAATACAGATTACATATGAAAAGATGTAAGTCCACAGAAGAAATAGGTAAAAAATAATCCCAGAGAAAAAAGAGCTTCCAGGAAAGCATGGCCAGTAATGTCAAAGTCACTGAGAATTCAGGTATGATAGGGACTCAGAAATGGATGCCTGTGATACATGGAGAAGATGGATGAGAGGCATGTGGAGGTATTTTATAAGTTCAATTGCCAAGAAAAATATAGAGATGGTGGTGATTACCTATGAAAGAAGGGATAAGGGCTTTCTTTCAGTTAGGAGAGACTTGAGCCTACTCATATGCTCCTGCTGGTAAGAAACAGCTAGTGACAGAGATGTCGGAGTATCGATGGGGTTGGAGTCCTTCAGTTGGGACCTTGTTTAGGCAGGAAAGATAAACTTTCAACAGGTTTATTTCATCCTATAGGACCAATGGGAGGGAGATGAGGATGGTTATGGGTGTAATTATCTATAACAGAGTGAGTAGGAATTCATGGAAATTCTTACCCAGTGACCACTCTTGTCCTTCTGATGTGAGAAGTGAGGTCAGATTTAGATAGTATGGGGTGGGGGGTGGTGAATTAGGAGTCCAAGCAATGTAATGGTTTGTGGTCTCTGTGAGTAAGACAGACCCAGGCCAGGGAAATGGGAAAAGATTAGAGAACATCAATAAAGATTCAGCTGAAGCTGAAGACCTTACCTTGGGGGTGGCAGCATCAGCACAGAGAACAGTGGATTTCCTCCATGAGCACGCAGCTGCTGAAATGTGAGTGTGCAAAATGTGGATGTATAGACTGATCTGTACTGGGGATTTGCTTCAAGGTGGATAACTAAAGAGCCAAGATGGTTCTTTAGTTGCAAGCCAGAAAGATGCTGACTGGTGAACCAGAGAATACAGGTCATATGTGGAAGGATGCAAGTCCATAGGTCTGATAGACCTGGAGAAAGGTACAACTTCCAAGAGATGGGACAACTCCCATAAGGTTGGAGGATAAGGATAGTTGGAATGAGAATATGAGAGAGCTGGACATTTGGCAGATTGAGGTAGAAAAGATGGAATTTAAAATTTGGTGTGAAGCAGAGCTGGGTTGTGTTAAGGCTGGGCAGGAGGAATGGGTTGCTAAGTAAAGGAGAGAGCTCTTGGAGTTGAAGGGATCGAGGAAGTCTGTAACTGGATTATTGAACTGATTGTCCACAAATGAAGGAATGCTAGATCACAGAATGGCAAGGGATGAAGAGAAAGTGGCCAAGATGCTACGAGGAGGTGGCGGTTTTACCTGCAAATATCTGAATTACAGTGTTGGAGTGTTATGGGACCCCATAAACAGCATCCTTTGTTCAGTCTAGGTTGGAAATCAATTAAAATTTAAAAAGAAACAAGAATTAAAACAGATGGAGATCACAAAGGCAGTCTTTATTACTGACAAAGATTTTCTTCCTCCTTCTGTCTGGATCCAGTCAGAAAACAAATCATTCTAATTGTTCCAAGTAGAAAGACTTTCTCTTTAAGTTGAGCTATAGTTACTACAGTAAACATGTGCAGAAATAGGATCCCCAGAAATGTAACAACAAGCATCTCTGCCATGTAGAAAGAGGTTATAATGATGGTGAGTTACAATGGATCAATTTAGAAGAGTCCCCCTACCCCCTACGACAGAGCAAGAAGGTGGTGCAGACGGTGGTTGCTTATGTGTCAAAAGAAGGTTCTGCAGTGAGGCAGGGCATTGCAGTGGTGGAGGGCAGGTAGGAAAACGAAGACTCTTTCCCAAGCTCCCAGGTCACATATGGTGTTAGAGAAGGCCTGTCTTCTGTTTGGAATGAACTGAAGGTGAAAACATGGCTTTCAGAGACAGCTTTCTTTCTATTTAGCAAGCAATAGAAAGGGAGAGACTAAAAAAGTAAAATTTTTCATTTTCCAAGGAATATCGGTCTCAGGGTGCACAATGGAAAGAGTTGGAAAGGAGGATAGTGGAGAGACTGTATTTAAAAAAATAGTAATAATAATAAGCAGAGAGTGGAGGTGGGTAACAGTGTGCGGGAAGGTCAAGACTGGTCCAGCTTGACCCTAGCCAACAGTGGGTGCTGATGATGCATCAGTCTGACTCCATTGAAGGGGGCTCTGAGTCATCCTTGTCAGGGATATCTTGGTTGTAATAAATAGAAACTCTCTCAAACTACTTTGGAGAGAAGAATTGGAGGAAACACGGAAAACACCGGGGCAAAGGAAAAGCTAGGTCTTAGGAATCAGGAAAATGGAAGCCTAGGCCCTTTTCATTCATCTCTCTGAAACAAGTATTTCCATCTTCACTTTCAAGCACCTGTGCTTCATGCTTTCTCTGTGGAGACAGGTTTTATCTTCCCCAGAAGGTATGAGGAGGTAGCTTCCACGGTTATAGTTCATACTTAACTTTTCAGGTTCCATGCCCAACATCCTTAAACTACACTCTCTACATCCCAACTTCAAATTCCTGGGAGAGAGAATGTGACATATTCATTGTAGGTCAATAATCATGGCTCCAAGATGGAAGATTGCTCCACACTTCCAGGTGGTAGATAGTTCTCAGAGAAGAGAGCTTGGGCTAGATGTGCACCTGAGAAGTCCCTGCCTCACAGACAAAGCCTGAAAGAAAAGCATGGATCCCAGGACAGGGAGGACACAGGGAAAAGCGAAGCAAGAGCTTAAGTCCTGGGAACCTATCTATTCCATCATCTCTAAATCCTAAGGCGAATTTATGTCTTTCTAGGCTTGTTAGGAGAATCATATGAGAAAAGTGATATGAGAGGAGGACATAAATATAAGGTATCTCTTGAGACTGAATCAGGTTATTCTCAGTCCGGGAAATTGGAAATCCTCCAGCTGTGTTTTTGAGTTTCCCATCTCTTTCTTGGCTCCAATTACTGGGAATCTTTACGAGTTGCATATTTTCTTAACCTCCAATCAAATTGTGGTGTGTGTGTGTGTGTGTGTGTGTGTGTTTATCTCCTTGATAAATAGGTCTTGATTTTTATACTCTAGCTTTGTGTGCATGTTTCCAGGCTTAAATCAGATTCTTCTTTAGGGTCATTAACCAAGACCTGTGCTGTACTCTAGTGTGGTAGGGTCCTTTCTCTCTCTACCACCAGGTAGAAGAAGTGATGCTCAACACTCTGTTGGCCTCATGGTAGACCTTACTGTGCTTTGAGAGTCTCCTGCTAGTAGTCTCTACCCCTAACCATTCGTGGTCCACTGGGACAGGACGTGGACGGTCCCCATGCTCCCTCATCAGCCCCATGCCTGCAGGAGCCCCCATGGTGGCAGGACCCTGCCCTGATCCTGAACAGCGCCATTCCTGCCCTCTGCACACTGCTAATGGAAGTTTCGGCAAGTCTTTTCATGAGGAATGGAGAGACATCCTGGAGAGAGTGCAGAATGGAAGGGCCAGGAATTGGAACGTTATCTCATTCATTCTCATATGATACCAGGAGAGGGGGGCCTCTGCTCATTGTTTGGGGCTTTGGAGGAAAAGCCACAGGACTGCACCCTCTGTGGACAGCCCTGTAGTCCCTCAATCCCCTCCTGTCCTCTTTATGCACCTCTTCTCAAGGTTTTCTCCCCACCTGCGGGGTCACCAAACTGCTCTTTCAGAAAATCCATGAGAAAGGAATCTAGAGCCTGTATGTCTGCTTGACATTGGAAATATTGGTGTTCCAGGTTTCAGGTGGATACAAAGCAGATTCTTTTCTCTGCCCTGGGGTCTGCTGACTCTAAGTAGAGACAGACTGGCTCTTTGAACAGAGAGATGGTGAGATGCTTTGATTCCAAGTCCATCACTCCACTACTGAGGATGAACTCAGTTCTTCTGAGTTTTCCATATGCAAACATTTCTTGTTTGCAGTGAGTGAACACAAGCCATTTAGTCCCGAAAGAGGAAAGCATGGTCTCCTGATGACATGACTTTAACCTGTATCTCAAGAAATAAAGAACCTGATGGTATTGTGTAAGGAGCATTTGACTCCTCTTGAGCCTATTTTTTATCACAAGAGACATCACATTGGTGGGAAATGGCATCTGAGTCTTGTGCAGTGAAAATGCCACTCCCAAATAGACTTCTTCTGATCCCTAAATTTCTCCTCTGGGAAGAGAGTTTGTTCTGCCACATAAAGCTCTGTATTTTTGAAATATCATACATTTCCTGTGTATATGAAGGGAACCCCTCTAAAAACCCTGGAGGGCATGCCCCTTATAGTACAGGCTTTCCCTGCCAGATGATTGTTCTAGAAACCCATCCATATCAGTGTACCAACTGGTGTCATTGTGAGAGGCTGCATTTGGCTTCAGTGAATTTTTTTGAAGACTCAACGTGTCTGCCCATTTCATGATGGGTGGTTTACAGTGCACCTGTCCATGCTGCACTGAGTGTTTAGCAGTTTTTAACCAAAAATGACATGACCCCTGTGTCCCACCCTCCCTAATCAGATCTTGCTCCAAGTGACTTTATTTTGTTTAGATAAATAATTAGAAACCTGGATAAAAAAATGTCATCAAAGGGAAATGTTTTGCAGATGTGGAGGAGGTGAAACAAAAAAAAAAATGGCAGAAGCACTAAAAGGCATCAAAATCAGTGAGTTCAAAAACTGTTTTGAGAAGTGGAAAAAAGTCTTGATAGATGTGTTGCATCCAATGGAGAGTGTTTTAAAGGTTACTGTAGTTAAAACATGTAAGAATGAATACACAATTTTTTAAAAATAAATTGCATTTTTGGGGGCCCTGGCCCATATGTGATTGTTACTGAATATCTCAACCCGCACCAGCAGGTGGAGTGTCCCGTGCAGAGCCCACCGTGTGGCTGTGCAGTGCCGTTGTTGGCCCTGGTGACTGAGGCCACCATGAGGTCCTGAACAAAAGCCCAGTCCTCCAACAGTGCCCCCCGTCACGTACTTCCTCTCATGTTCTGTCTCTGTTTCCTCTTGTGGGTAAATAGGGTGCCAGTGCTTTACCTCAGTAATCTGCCAAACTCTCCTTCAATCTGCTGGAGTGATTAAAGGATAGACAGATGGAGGAGATGAGAAGAGAAAAAAGGAGGGAGGGAAGAAGAAAGAAAATGAAAGTTAAAGGTCCCTGCATTCGAGCTAATTTGTCAGTGGGAATTGCATTCCAATGGAAGGAAATCCAATCCAGTGTAAAGTAATGAACCAAAAGAAAATTCACTTTCAAATCCAATAATAATATGCCTCATCATTGAGAGGAAGCGTGTTTATTATTCCCTGAACATTTCATGGTAGGACAGGTATTTGAGGAGGATCAGGCCCCTGCCCACAGCCATGTTTAGCAACATTGGGGTTGAAAAAATAAAATGGGTAACCCAGTTCTGGTCCTAAAGGAATGTAATTCTAGAGACTAGATTTATGAAGGGACCACAGAAAACAGCACGAGGGGTTCATATTAGGCTTTATGTTGCAGGGCCAACATGCGGAGTATAAACTCTGGATGACAGGAGAGTGCCACCCAGGTAGAAGTGGCCTGCTAGTTTTCCCCCCCTTTATATTCAGGGTCACTCATCAGAGAAATACATTTCTTGGTTCAGCTGTGGGTTCATTGATTCCTGCTCCTGTGAGCCAGCAGTTTTATATTTGACACGTCAACTGCTGTTACAGAGACGGTAGCCAAGGCTCATGGGTAATTCCTCTTCTGTAAACTGCACTCTGGGCAAGAAAACTGGGTTTCTGACCATTTTCTTTTTGTGCTAACTTGTTTCCTATATACCTTCAGCCATTTCAAATGGTTCTTTTTTGTTCTCAAACAGTTCACTCCAGGGATTACAATCAGCAAGATCATACTGAAAGAAAGAATAAGAAAGAGAAAGCTGAAGTTCAATGCTTTTCCTTGTAAGCTCCTGAATACAGTTTCTGGGTGTTTTGAATATTCTGAACAGTGTGTAGTGGTAATTGATAACAGTGAAACTGTACAGTAGCTTTAAGTGGATGTCAGTAGAATGAGAAGATACTATCTGCTCCATATTCAGTTCCTAATTCTCTATCAGTCCTGCTTCAAAGCTGCTGTCTCCTCCAGGTGATGTTTCAGCCTGTCCCTCCCCTCCTCTCACGCACCTCATGAAAAATGGCTTTGCCATCTGCAGCTGTCAGGAGGCTCTGGACTACGGAGTATGGCTCAATGAATATACAAATGTGCAGCTGGACCACAGCCCCTTCCGGAAGGTGGCTGGAGTATAAATCACAGCAAGCTCACGTTGCTCAGGTCACGGGCTGCTTTAGGGGCCGTGCATGAGGGACTGGAGGACCGTAGAGGGATGTGAGGAAGGTCTCAGTGGAAACAGGCCCTGTGATATGTGGGGAGACAGAGCCAAGAGCCACGTTCTGAGAAACCTAGTTTCTTGTGCTCTTGCAAACTGTGGAACAAAGGTAAGCGCAACATGGGGTTTATTGAGCTTTAGGATGTGTTTCCCCGTGAACTGACGGGAGCCTCTTAGTTAGGCTCTCTGTCTTTCTTCCAGCACCTTCCATTTGCCAGGTACTATGCAAAGCCCTGGAGCTATGGTTTTTTGTTTTTGAATCAAACAAAACTACTGCCCTGAAATTTAGTGGTGGAGAGGCATGGGGCTGGCCATGGTGATGGGGAAACAGACTCTGTGGTGATGATGACTGTAATAAATCAAAATACAATGTGATGACTTGTGATAGAAATAGGTTGTGGGATCTGTGAGCTCTCAAGAGGAAGAACAGGTACATCTGTTTGGGCTTCGTTTTTCAGAGGTGACATTTGAATGGAATCTTCCAGCATGAGTAGAGAAGTTGTTTAAGAAGATCAAGATGAGGCAGGGCAGGGGCATAGTGGGTGTGTGGCTGGAGGTGTGAAAGAGTACACTGATCCTCCTTTGTGGCCAAGATTTTAATCAGTTTAAGTTCTTGAATATTTCTCAAGCCTCTCTTGTTAAGTCAGTGCAAATTCTACTTGTGAACTTGTCTCTTATGCACTGGCTTTCCTCCTAAACTCCTTTTGCCCATAAACCCCTGACTCCCCGTGAAAATAAAGTCAACTGCTTTTCTTCTCTCCGTTTCTCTGGCTCTCTCTCTTTCTCACACACTCACACATACATGCCCCAAGGAATCTGGGCAGCCTCTAGAGATGGAAAAAGCAAAAAACAGAACAAAGCAGATTCTTCTTAGAGTCTTGAGAAAGGAACGCAGACCTGCTGACACCAGAACTTTGACTCAAAACCCGGTGAGACCCATTTATAAGTTCTGACCTCTGGAACCATGAGATAAGAAATCTCTGCTGTGTTAAACCCTGACACTTGTGGCCATTTGTTAGAGCAGCCATAGGAAATGAATACAGATTTTAGCATCGGAAGTGGTGCGCTGCTGTAACAAACAATCTCTAAACATGGAGAACTGGGTTTTGAGTTGGGGAGTGGACAGAGGCTGGAAGAATGCAGTGAGTGACGGGCAAAGCTTAGCTTGCCTTAAACAGACTGTTCATAGAAATGTGTATGTAAATGACTCTGCTGTCGAGGATTCAGAAAAGAGTGAGAAACACGGCAGAAAAAGTGTGTGGTCTTAGAGAATTGCCTAAATCTTTAGGAAAAGAACTGTGAGTAGAAGTATGGGTGTCAGTGTTGCTGCCATTAAGGGCTCCACTGGAGAAGAGGTAGAGGTACACATTACAGGAAACTGCAGGAAAGGGGACCCTTGTAGAACAGGCAGACCTCAGAGATACCGTGGGTTCAGTTCCAGACCAATGAAATAAAGCGAATATGGCAGTGAACCGAGTCGTCATCTTTGTGCGTGTAGCAAAACAAAAAGCAGCCCCCTGTGAAGCATAATAAAACGAGGTATGTAGTACCTGTGTAGTTGCATGAAGTTTAGCTGAATTACATCCTGTAGTTCTGATCAAAAGCAAGACTTGTGCAGTGATATTTGACTACTCAGATAGCCAAGCAAAATCCTGATTTTATTGCTGGTTGTAGCCAAAGGAGAGGAGAAGGAGATGGATCGAGGGAGGAAGTGATAAAACAAGAAGGAGCCAGGACGTGATGATTTGGGAAATTCTCAGGCTGTCCAGATTTTGCAAAAGACACTGAAATTTGGTGATGCGCTGTCAGGAAAGTGTGCTCTAGAGAGAAAGCCAAGGATGAGGCTGGATAACCTTTTGCTTGTGCCGCTGAAGGTCAGAGAATGTAGTTACACAAAGGGCTCTTTGAAGATATTAGTCATGTGAATCTCCTGTCCATCTCAGGAGAAGCCAGGAAAATAAATGAGATCATCCAGGAAAAGTTTGAGAAGGAGCCTCTGGTTTAATGGAGTGAATTCTCACAGCCTGCAGAGGAGACCCAGAATTTTTGAGAATTTTCTACCGGTCGAGACACTGCTCCCTTAGACTGCAAAGGACAGAAGGAATACAGCATGAATGAAGGCTGTGGGATCTCCACAATTCAACAGGCGAGAAGCTGGCTGATACGATGGCTCATCCGTAAACATGTGCTACCTTGCAGGAACGTGGAAGCGTGACTCAGAGGCTCTGCTGTGGTTCTCAGAGGGCAGTGCTGGGAACCAGAGTGCATTTATTCGCAGTCTTGGAAATCAAAGAAAGGTTTGATTTCAGAACTGCTCAGGAGTGGTCATTCCTTTTCGTTTTCTTAGTTTTCGCCCCCCTTTCTTTGGCATGTCAATGTCTGTAACTGTTAAGCTATGCCTTCCCCACCATTCCTTTGGGAGCAGATGCCTTGGTTCTTGTGTTTCGCAGGTTCAGAGACGGATAGATTAGAGCTGGGCTTTCACCCAGACTTGCTTAAGATAATTTAGGATCAGATTTTGGTTTCACTGATTTTTTTTTTCTTGTTTTTAGTTTCATTGATTCCTGCTCTAAATTATTTACTTATTTATTTTCTTCTGCTTGCTTTAGGCTTGAATGCTGTTCTTTCTCTATTTTTCCTTAGGTGAAAGCTCAGATTACTGATTTTGGATCTCTCTTCTTTTTTAATATATACACTTAGGGCTACAAATTCTCTTCTAATCACTGCTTTCTCTGCATCTCACAAATTTTCTTATGTTGTGTCTTAACTAGTTAAAAATATTTTTAATTAATCCTTATTTCTTTGATGCATGTATTATGTAGGAGTGTGTGGTTAAATTTCCAAATATTTGGGGACTTTTCCAGACATCTCTCTGTTATGGACTTCTAGTTAAATTTCATTATAATCTGAGAACATAATTTATATGACTTTTGCTCATTTAAATTTGTTAAGGTATGTTTTATGACCCAGAATGTAGTCAGTCTTGGGGAATGTTCCATGCATGTGTAAAATGAATAATTCTGTTGTTGAATGGCATACTCTGTAAATGCCAAATATCAAGTTAATTTATAGTGTTGGTTAGGTCAACTTTGTCTTTAGTGATTGTCTGCTTGGTTGGCCTCTCAATTGCTGAAAGAGGGACATTGAGGTCTTCAACTATAGGGGTGGATTCACCTACTTCTCCTTTGTCATGTCAGTGTTCACACTCCGTTGTTATGTATATTTAAGACACGTTTAGAATTGCTCTGTCTTATTCGAAAACTGACATTTTTATTATTATAATGAGATGTCTCTACCCCTGATAATTTTTCTTGTTCTGAAGACAGTTTTGACTGATATTAAAATAGCTTTTTAAAATTAGTATTAGCATGGCATACATATATTTTCCATTTCTTTGTATCTAGTTGAGTATTTATATTTAAAGTGGGTGTCTTGTAGACAACATATAGTGGTTCAATTGGGTCTCAATTTTTTTATCCGCTGTGACATCTCTTTCTTTTAATTGATCTATTTAATCCATTCACACTTACAGTCATGATTGATGAAGTTGAAGTACTACCTACAATATTTATAACTATTTTCTATAAGATTCATTTGTTCCTGTTGTTTTCCTCTAAAACTGCTTTCTCAATTTTAATTGAGCATTTAAAATGATTGCATTATATCTCAGTGTATTAATTATACTTATTCTTTGAAAAAATTAATGATTGCCCCAGACTTTGGAATATACATTTTTAACTAATCTAAGTCCATATGCAAATATCCTTATGCAATGTCACACGTAGTATAGACATCTTAAGACAGAATACTCCCAGTTCCTCCCTTCCACCCATTCTGATGTTGTTGCCATTCATTTCACTTACCCACATACAATAAGCACCCAACACGTTGTTAGCGTTATTACTGTGTACAGTTAACTTTTATATCAGTCAAGAACAAGAAAAGATAAAACTTTGTTTTACCTTTATTTCCTTTCTGAAGCTCTTAATCGCTTTATGTAAATTTGTGGGTTTGATGTGTATCATTTTCTTCTCCTTGAAGAACTTCTAAAATTTCTTGCAGATTAGATACGCTGAGGATTAATTTCCTCGGTTTTTGTTTGTTTTAGAAAGTTTTTATTTCTCCTTATTGTTGAAGGATAATTCCACTGGCTTTGAATTTTAGATATGTGTCTTTTTTTCTTTCAACATTTTAAATATTTCAATTCATTCCCTTCTTGCTTGCATGCTTTCTGATGAGAAGGCCACTGTAATTCTTAGGTAAGGAAACATTTCCTCTGATTTTCTCTTTGCATTTCATTTACAGAAGTTAGACTATGATGTGCTTACATATACTATTTCTGTTTATGTTGTTGAAGTTATTTATCTTGCTTGGTATCTTCTGAAATTACTGAATCTGTGGCTTGGTGTTTTTATTTAATTTTGGGTAGTGCATTATTTCTTCAAACATTTCTTTTCTTTTCCCTCTTTCTTCACCTTCCAGTATTTCATTATGCATATGTTACATCTTTTGAAATTGTCCCATGTTTCTTGAATGTTCTGTTATAGTTTTGCTATAGTTCTTTTCCTTTTTTTCTCTTCGCGTTTTAGTTTGGGAAGCTTCTATTGACCTATCTGCAACCTCACTGATTTTTTTTCCAAAGGCCATGTATAGTCTACTGATAAGCCCATCAAAGGCATTCTTTGTGTTACAGTGTTTTTTATTTCTCACATTTCCTCTTGATTCTTTCTTAGTGCATCTCTCTCTCTGCTTATATTACCCATCTGTTCTTGCATACTATTTACTTTTATGTTTGAGCTTTAAACATATTAATCATAGTTTTTTTTAAATTCCCTAACAGTTTTGACATCTGTGTTATATCTGAGTCTGGCTCTGATGCTTGCTTTGTCTCTTCAAGGTTTCTGTCTGTCTGTCTGTCTCTCTCACTCTCTCTTTCTTGCATGCTGTAAATTGTTTGCTGTAGTGAGTAACCAACCAACACTGAGGTATATAGGCCATGAGTATAAGCATTTATATTCATGTGGTTATAAATGGGTGTTCTGTATTTGCTGTAGCTACAGGTGCCTGGAGATGTCCAACTTCCTCTAGTATCCTTGCTATGTCTTTTCTGTGGACTTTGGGGTACCCTAAGTACCTCTCTGCGGAAGTAACCTATGTCCCCAACTCTTTAATTAATAACTCACTATCTGTGGAACCCCATTGTTGTATTGGTCAGATGTAGGGGCCAGAGGAATTTTATAATCCCACGATTAAATCTCATTCTTCTACTAGGTTTGTAACTCTGAGCTGTGACTCTCACAAGTAGTATGGTTTTTTTTTTTTTTTTTTACATTAAAGTGGGACAGGAAGTCCAGAAGGGGCTAGAGTGGGAGGAATACCCTTCCCCAGCTGGGATAAGGCTTTGGGCAAGTCTTTCTCCTTGAAGGGCAGGTCTGTGTTATAGAGGATGCTCTGGTGCATTTTGTAGTGATTCTTCTCCCCAGCCCTGCCAGAGCGCAAGACTCTGTTTCTTGGATCTTCACTGTGAAAACCTAGTGGGCTGCTTGGAGGCAAACCTCACGGACATGTGGTGAGTCCCTTAGACTGTGCTCTCCATGACTTCCTTATTCTTGTGCTAGTCCACACCCAATTATGGAGAAGGCATCGAAATCCCCAGTTAAGTGTTCCCATGTGCTGCTTCAGCAGCTTCTGCTTCAGATAAGCAGATCTTGGAGATGTTTCTCTGAAGGAGCCTGCTTATTCAGGTTGTGGGATGAGCCCTGCAAACTCAATTCTCTTACGGTTTCAAGAAAAGTCATTGATTTTCAGTTTGTCCAGCTTTTTCTTGTCTTTAAGAACAAGTGTGGCAGCTCCTCAACGTTTTATGTGTAGGAGGTAAAACTGGAAGTTGCCATTGCTATTTTTGTTACCATGAGTATCCCAACCTTTACAATAAGGTAGTCATACTGGTTTGAGGGACAAAAGGTAGAAGCTGCTAATTTATGTTTCTCGATGGCTCAATTGGCTTTTACATTTAGTGTGCCAAAAAGAAAAAATCAGGTTTTGAACATTCGTTCCCCTCTCTAAGCACTGATTTGAACCTGATTTATCTTTAGAATGACTATATACATTGAAAAAAAGATAGAGTTTGGCTTTGCCTCTCTGGAAGTCAGCTCTCTAGCAATCCCGTTTCCCTAGAGCGTGGCTCAAAACTAAGAAATAAGCAAAATCGTTCTCTGAACAATTAACCTAAATGTCACAAAATGTAGGTCCTGCATTTCTTAAAACATAATTTTAATACAAGCAAAGTTATATGTAATGCATATGTAAGTTATGAAGCATAATGATATAATCAGCAACTACGAGTCCACCACCTGTCATGACAGCTAGAATATCACCAATACTTTTAAAGGCGTCTCCCCCCAGTAGGCCAGCTACCTCCAGGACATAGCCACCCTCCAAGACTTGGGGCATGTATTTCATCTGTTCTTTGAAAAGCATTTTCTTACATATATATCCCTAAACAACATGATATTGACTATTGTTTATTTTTCTGGTTTTCCTAAAATAAAATATCATGCTACATGTAGTCTTCTGGGCTTGCTTTTTTTATTTAATTAGCCACATGTACTCTCTGTGTCCACTGTCCTCTGCATCAGGGAGTTAATACTAGTACCTATCCCACTGTATTTTTATAAGAATTAAATAAGTTAATATTTGTAAATCACTTAGAACAATGCCTGGCATATAGATCATGCTTTATATATCCATTAAAGAAAAATATACACGTATTTATGTATTTATGTTCTCGATATATTTGGAGTTCACTCCTCTCTATTGCTATATGGTATTATATTTTATGCATACCATACTTTATTAATCCATTCTTTGGTTGATTGGCACTTGGATGATCCCCAGCCTTCTGCTATTATAAATAAGCCTGATTTGAACATGTGCGCTCATGGGTTGTCATATGATATGAGAGCTCCTCTGGGGCCCACACCCACAGTAGCCTCGGCAGGTTGCAGGGCTTGAGCACATTCAGTTCGACAGAGTAGCAGCAGAGTGGCTGCGTACATTCACACCTCTTCAGCAGGACAGAGGCGGCCCTGCTGCTTCACTTCTCACAATCACTTTGGACTGGGTCGGCCAAGATGTTCTTTTGTTTTTTTCCATACGATAGCTGTAGTAGCAATTCGTTGTCTTTTAACTCCATTCCAAATGATTCTGTTAGATTGTGTTGTGACAGCTGTCATATCAATGTGCATTTAAAAAAACAAAAAACAACTTATCACCATGGCTGGTGTGTGGCTCAGAGGATTGAGTGCTGGCCTGTGAACCAAAGGGTCGCTGGTTTGATTCCCAAGCTGGTTTGATGCCTGCGGTGTGCGGTCAGGTTCCCAGTTGGGGAAATTCGAGAGGCAACCACAGATTGATGCTTCTCTCCATCTCTTTCTCCCTCCCTTCCCCACTCTCTAAAAACAAAAAAAAAAAAATGTTTTTAATTTTTAAAAACACTTACAAAATGGGTGCATTTTTGTGTAGCCATTTAAATATTGAAGGTGAAAGAAAATAAGCAATATTTCGGCATATTATGCTTTATTATTTTAAGGAAGATAAAAACAACTGAAATGCAAAAAAAGATTTGTGCAGAGTATGGAGAAGGTGCTGTGACTGATCAGATGTGTCAAAAGTGGTTTGAGAAGTTTCATGCTGCAGATTTCTTGTTGGACAATGCTCCACGGTTGGTAGATCCCTTGAAGTTGATAGTGATCAGAATGAGACATTAATTAAAAACAATCAACGTTACACCACATGGGGGGTAGCCGACATACTCAAGTGTCCAAATCAAGTGTTAAAAGTCATTTGCACAGGCTTGGTTATGATAATTGCTTTGATATTTGGGTTCCACATTAAGTTAAGTGAAAAAAAATCTCCTTGACCATATTTTTGCATGCAATTTTCTACTTAAACCTAGTGAAAACATTCTGTTTTTAAAACAAATTGTGACAGGTGATGAAAAGTGGGTACTTTACAATAATGTGGAGCAGAAGAGATCGTGGGCAAGCAAAATGAACCGCCAGCAGCCACACCGGAGGCCGCTCTTCCTCCAAAGGAGGTGATGTGCATACGGTGGGATCGGAAGGGAGTTCTCTATTACGACCGCTTTCCAGAAAACCAGATGATTAATTTCAACAAGTACAGCTCCCAGTGAGATCGACTGAAAGCAGCACTTGACGAAAAGCATACAGAGTTAGCCAACAGAAAACTCATAACCTTCCATGAGGATAATGTAGGACCACAAGTTTCTTTGGTGACCAGGCAAAAACTGCTGTAGCTTGACTGGGAGGTGCTGATTCATCTGCTGCATTCACCAGACGGTGTACCTTTGGATGTCCATTTATTTTGGTCTTTACAAAATTCTCTCCATGAAAAAATTTTCAACTCCCTGGAAGTCTGCAAAAGGCACCTGCAACAGTTCTTTGCTCAAAAAGATAAAAAGTCTTGGGAAGATGGAATTATGAAGTTGTCTGAAAGATGGCAGAAGGTAGTGGAACAAAATAGGGAATGTGTTGTTCAGTAAAGTTATTGGTGAAAATGAAAAGTGTGTGTTTTATTTTTATTTAAAAACTCAACAAACATTTGGCCAACCCGATATTATCAAATTTAGTAGATTTTTCACTCTAGATGGGGTAAAATATGGTTAATTTTGTGTATTTTCAGAATTTCTAATGACACTGAGCATTTTTCAAATGTGTGTCCTTTAAGTTTCTTCTATAGTAGAGTAATTGTTTATGTCATTTACTCACATTTCTATTTGTTTTTTGTATATATAGAATATAATTGTATTTTATTTATCTTCATACTAATATTTTATTTATTAAATATGTTGCAATAACTTCACATTCTATGCTTTATCTTTTTGCTTACTTTCTGACTTATTTGAAAAAGAAGGTTTTGGCTACAAAGTGATCGATTTAAGATTTTTCATACGCTTAGTGCTCTTTGTGTTGTGTTTAGGAAAAACTATTAGACCATGTTATGCATATATTCTTCTATATTTTAAAAGATTCAAAGTTTTAGTTTTCACACTGAAGTCTTTGTAATTCACCTTATATAATGGTATGAGTATGAACCCCAATTTTTTTTTGGTAGGTGAATATGCATGGGTCTTAATATCCTGAAATCCCCGTACCTGTTGAATCAACCACTCTTTCTGCATTGATTTACAGTGATATCGAAGCCGTACTCCAAGCCTTCACATTTGAACGGGTCTGAGTTCCCTATTCTGTTTCACTGGCGAAATTATCGAATTCAGCACCAACGCCGCTCTGACTTATTTGCCCGGTCTCCATCTTTGGTGTGTCTCTGTTTCTCTTCCACTGCAGTGTGCAGGCTCTTCTTCAGTCTTCATTCTTCTATGTAGATTTTAGAAGGGGCTTTCTAAGAACTTCAGTATTTTCTTTGAATTACAGAGGATATAAAGATTAATTTCGGGGAGAATTAATATATTTAATTTTGAGATTCCTTCCCATGGACGGGAATCCTAGGCATGATCTTCTAGGAAGAAACAACTCATTGCCCTCTGGCTCCTCCCCTTAGACCTCCCTGGTGCCTGGAAGTCTTCACGTGGCTTCGCACAGTGTCATCACTTCATGCCCATTTCGTAACTTGGAACAAAGGTTAAATTATGCTGTATTTATTTTTGTTAAGGGACTAGGAAATTACCTGTTAGAAAAATGTATATCCAAGATAACTAAAATAAGAAACTCATGCTTTTGTCCTAGAACATCTAGAAATCTTCTATAGGAATTCTAAATAATTACTTTACGATGCACTTTTTTATCCAC
Source organism: Anoura caudifer (assembly GCA_004027475.1). Classification (NCBI taxonomy): domain Eukaryota; kingdom Metazoa; phylum Chordata; class Mammalia; order Chiroptera; family Phyllostomidae; genus Anoura; species Anoura caudifer. Next base: position 93,234 of record PVKU01004027.1, read on the forward strand.
ATTTTTGTCAGTTTTTGCAGCATAACAAACCACGTTGATGTTGAATGGCTTTAAATACCAACTGGTTGTTTAGCTCACAGCTCGGCCTAGGATCAGCTGGGGACTTCTGCGGGCCTCAGCTGGCTTTGCTCCTGCATCTAGCTTCAGCTGGCAATTAATGCCGTGCTCACACTGCCTGGCAGGCAGCTGGCTGCTGGCTGAGGTAGTAGGTCATTTGTCTCTTGTCATCCGGCAGATTAGCTGACCTTGTTCAGGTGGTGATGGGTTTAGGGTTCCCAAGAGCTCTCGAAGCTCAGGCTCAGAACACATAGAGCATCACTTTTAGTCAAAGCAAGTCACAAGGCCGGCTGGATTCCGGGGTCAGGGACATAGACCTCTTTATGGGAGGAGCTGCAAAGCACTGTGGCCAACCTAACAGTGCCTCTGGTGTCTCCAAGCCCACAGGCCTCCTATCTAATTGCAGGCTAGACAGGGTCTTCATCTGGGCTCTGTCCAACTTCCTTGGCCAATGTTCTCCTGCCTTTATAAACACCGGGCCATGCTAGAACCTCGAGTGTGACTTTGGAGGTGGACCTAGGGGGTGAATTCAAACAACCAGGACCTGATGTGAAACCTAGCAGGCCTGGTGGCTCTTTAAGATTTTTTTCTTGATCTGAAAATACTCTCTGATTTGGGACCATGTCCTCCCTCCCTCCATGTTTGTGAAGGTTTAAGGTTCCAGGGGAGACCCAAGGGGGTGTGGTGTGTGCGTGAGCTCATTTCTGTGAACAGGTGCAGCATGTCGTGTGGCCTGGGTGAGGGGCAATGGGTTGGGGGGGGAGGAGTGGGAGAACATAACCTCAACATACCCAGGCCTGCTTGCTTTCTGCCTCCTCCGATGGCTCTCCCTCCCTACCCTTCTGGGTAGCACCACATGGTGGGAAATTGCAGCTTGTCACTTCTTTGGGTGTGAGAGCAAAATCTTAGTTCCTTGAATAGAACAGTTTAATGTTAATTTTCAGTTGAAGAGGAAGCGTGTATATGTGTACGGATGAGTGCGTGTGCACGTGTGTGTGGTGTGAGCTGGGGTGGGGGCATTGCTGTTACCGAGACTGGAATCCAACTGTATCATACTGCATCTGAGCAAGAAGAAATAGTCCCCCAAATGGTCCCAGGTCCTCTTCCCACACCATCAACTCCACGGGAATGTCATCGCACTCGCTCAGCCCTGGCCTGGGATCTCTTTCCTCCCTGTAAAACCCAGAGAGATCCTCTCCAAGTTTCCTCAGGCAAAGCCACCCCCACAATGAACCTCTCACCTTCTGCAGCCACACGGAGCAAACTCTGCCTCGTTTTCCTTATTTTCCCTCCTTCTTACCATCTGGAATCTCACTTTCCTTTCTCTTTCTCATTCTCTGTTCATTGTGATTTTCCTCCTTTCTATAACATACTTCTCATAAATAAACAAACAGCCAAGGGGAGATCAAGAAACAGCAAAATACTAAGTAATATTTTTAAAAATATGTTATTTATTTTTAGAGAGAGGGGAAGGGAGGGAGAAAGAGAGGGAGAGAAACATTGATGTGTGGTTGCCTCTTGTGTGCCCCCCACTGGGGATCTGGCCTGCAACCCAGGCATGTACCCTGACCAGGAATCGAACCAGCAACCCTTTAGTTTGCAGGCTGGTGCTCAATCCACTGAGTCGCATCAGCCAGGGCCTAAGCAATATTTTTGACAGATTTTTTTCCTTGTCAGAGCATTAAGAATCTAATTCGAGGCAGTTCTGTTACAGGTGATGGTCACAGCAAGTTACACAGATATGATCCCCAGGACTAGAAACCCAATTCTTCCAAGATATGTGTTCCCTCTAGCTCTCCTACATTCAGAGTAGCTCATAAACGATCATTTTATATTGAACCTTATGAAATTGCCGATGCTCCACCATTGCAGACCTACAAAAGTGGCAATTTTATATGGTTCAATCTATAGTTCATGCTAGCCCACTAATAATGTTTTTAGCCAGTTATTTGGTGAGGTATTAGTCCGCAGAATCCAGATTAATCCAGGAAAAGAAGTATCACCCCTTTCCCCAAGTTGCCTCTACTATTGCAATGTGGTTTTTTTGTCTCCCTGTCCTCCCTTGAATCAAGTCCCTGCCCTCAGGAGAAGCATCAGTGACTGCTCAAGATAAAAACTAAACTAGCCTGCATACAGGTCCTCTCCTGCATGGGGCCCCCATCAACTTCCCCAGCCTCTCATGCTGTTGCTCTGTCCTACGTGGCCTTAGCACCAGTTCTCCAAGAACTGAAGGCGTGGACCACGCCAAGGCCACCCCATGTCTGCGCGTCTGTGCTTCCTTCTGTGGAGAATGCTTGCTGTCCACTGGAGAAACCCCTGCCCCCTGGAGGCCTCACTTCTGCCGGCACCTGTTTTCCTCTTTCCTTCCTTGACCCACCCCTGGTGAATTAATTGCTCCTTTCCTGGATTTCCATTATGAGGTGTGCATATAATTGCTACACCATGTTCCCATTATGTTACACACACTTGTGAGGATGTATCTTTTGATACTTTTCATGCCTCTAAAGATTTAGCCTGTGTTTTAATCCTCTTTGTATTCCCGTTGCCTGGTCCCCCGGCGGATGTCCCATAAACGTTAGTGAGTACATTCTGCAATTCAGGATAGAAGAAGGAAATTCAGAGGCAGGCAAGTTGCTAATATTAAAGTTAATGAGCTTGTAAACATTCCATTTAAAAATTTGGATGGAGAGAAAATATTCAAGGCAGTCTTTGTTTTCCCTAAACCCGCTACCTGTCCCAGCTGTGGTTCGTTATTTTAGAAAAGATTAATATATGTTTCATCCAAGTACATCACATATTTCTCACTTATTTTAAGCAGCAGAGGACACCTTTCAGATTTAATGTTGAAACATGCAATAACTTCTATTTAAGTATCACTTTATAACCGGCGAATTTTTGTTTCCTACATTAATCAAACTTAACTTAATCCTCAAAGTACCTCAAGGGAATGTAGCTGGCCAAGAATATCCTGGGGTTTTTTCCTTTATTCTTTCTTTCTTTCCTCCCCCCCCCCCTTTTTTTTTAGGTTATGAAACTCATGCTTCATTCTGAGAGACTGAGATTTTAAAATTCAGATTCAATTTACATTTAGTTTAGAGCTGACTCGAAATGCCAAAGCCCTAGTGTTAAGGACCTTTTGCTTTCTTTGACTTCTCATCCTCAGCAAGCGCCTTGAGAAAATCAAGTAAGTTGCAAAGTTGGGCAAGTTCAGCCCCGGGAGGGGCCTGCTGCAGGGATGTCCTGGCTGAGCTGCGCATGGCCTGCGGAGAGCAGTTAGGAGCCAGGGGACCCGAGATGCAGAAGGGCAGGGTCCCCCCCATGGGAGGCTACAGAGTCCCTGATTCTGAAGTTTTTTCGGAGAAGGCTGCAGGATGGGTCCTGTTGTGGGCGCACAGTGGGAGAACAGAGCTGTCCTCATGGGTGGTGGAGCTGCAAACAGCAGCAGCCAGAGCAAAGGGACTGACTGGGACGGGCCACACCCACCACCCTGAGCAAACGATGCTGAAGATGCTAGCGATGCCCCCTTCTTCCCACTCCACTGCAGCTCCCAGGCAAGAAGCGGCAGAACCAGTGTCCCTGAAGGCGATCCGTGTGGTTGCTCCTTTGGTGCAGTGCTTGTCCGCTCTGCCTCATTGATTTGTTTTAAAGGTGTATAGAAGCTCCTTTGGTCAGACCATGGCTCTGGGACCGTTTGCAGGTGGGGGTGAGGACCAGACTCCCTGCCCCACCCTACCCAGTAGCCATCCTCATTTATCATGTACTTTAAGTCATTTGGATTGTCTTTGGGGGAAGGAGGGAGGGGAAGAGTGTGGGTGCTGGAAGTTATGCTGACAGTAGGGCTTCTAAAGTTTAGAGATTTAGACCAGCCAGTATATTGGGCTTCCCTGAGGAACCCATACATCATATAAAATGGCCCACATCCTCCAGCATCCTGCTGCATTTTTTAAAAATTCACTTAAGCAAAACAAACAAAACCATGTAGGAATTACAAAATCTTAAGTCCATAAATTCAAATGTATCAAACATGAATTAATGTATTTTTGTAACTTGAACTAATTATATCATATTTCACTGGTGAGGAAATTTAACGTGGGGCGGTTTGATGTGAACTTGGCAATTCAGTTTTCCCCCTTCCCTCTCTCTCCTTGGGGACTTCTGCGTTCCCAGGGGCTTATGTCGCATCAGTGTGGCTGGCATGGTGTCTGGTCTCTGCCCCTGGCACCCAGGGGGCGTTTGTATTTTCACGTGGCCTGGAGTGAGAGTTCCCCTCTGATAATCTGCCCTGCCTCCGGGAGCCTGGGAGGCCGCTTCAGGCCCAGCCCTCCTCCAGGGACCTCCCTGCTCAGGGTCCTGAGTGCGTGGAGAAATTCCACAGGCTGCCTTAACAGCTCTTCAGGGGTGGACAGTTCAGGGAGCTGCATCAGGACCTTCCTTTCTACACAAGTCACATTCACCTCTAGCTTGATGCTACTTCCTCCTAAGGACATGGGTCTCTGGTCCCCTGGTGCTTTTCTGGGTCCTGTCTGGCCCAGAGGGCACAGATCCTCACGGACCTTAGATTTCCAAACTTTTCTGGAGTTCCTAACTTCCCCTTCCCTAAAACACAGCAGTGGTAGAGGATAGAGCTTTTTTAAAGAGAAGTCTTGGGGTCTAAATTCCTCTCATTCCTTTTTTGATTATCTTCCCTCACCCCTGCTGATGGACTTTTCACTGAGCCGGGGGAGGACGGTCTGATCCTTCAACTATTCTTCCTAAGCCTGTGTTTATATGGGCTTGAGTCTCAGAGTCTTTTAAAACTTTGGAACATAAAAAAAGCCTTTTTTCCTCAAACAGTTGTCTCTGGCAGTTGTTTCGAAACAGACTTTTGAGACCCAAATGCTATATTATACTTTAGTGTTTCTGTTGTAACAATCTTCCCTTGAGGTAAATGGATGTTGCTGCTATGTGGGAGAGGGAAGAGCAACGAGGTAGTTGGATGTGGGGCGGGGAGCACAGTTAATATCGCCAGCTGTTATCTTGCCACACTTACGTTTAGTTCTTTCTGTGTGTTCATGATGGATGCCATGAAAATCCACTCTTAGCGATTCCACTTCTGACATGATCTTGTAGGAATCTTCGGGGAGCCAGCTCACGGAGGGCCAGTTTCTGCATGAGAAGATGGAATCTCTGTTTCAAGCTATGGGATGCAGGTATGGCTTGTTTGGATGCATTTGACATTGCATCGGACTCCCTAATGTACTCTCAGAGAAGAAAGACACCAGGAAAATCTCAAGTATGGCTTCGAGAAGAACCATTAGCATCCCACCCATCAGGAGAGCTTCACCAGACCATGATCTGGAACCTGGTCATTGGGGATGGAGTTCAGGCCACTTCTTCTGCTCTCATTCCATCCTAGTAACATGCAGTTATCAAAGAACTTCACACTGAAAGAGATCCGTTAGGGAGAATTGGGGAAAGCAGTTTCCTATGTGCATTTATTTTGCCTCCTTGGCCAGGAAGTGATAAGAAGGAAGGTAATAAGTGAGGCGAGTAACCAGGGAGGAGGATGCAGAATGAGAAGCAAGTAGGACCAAGGATGGGATGCTGGTACCAAGGATATTTATCAGGAAGGAAGATCCCAAAGGGTCCATGAGGGGAAGGCAAGTGGCTCTCTATGGCTTCAAGTGTCTTTGGTCACAGCAGATACTTAAATGTTGGCTTCCTCATAGGGCCACTTTCATGAGGTCTTCAGAGACTACTGCCCCACTATTGGGACCTTCCTGTGTGTCCCCAGTATCAGAGATGGCCCATTGGGATGTTACTTTCAGTTCTTTCTGTGCCTCCAGGATGAATCCAACTTCTTCTGATCACCTGTCCCACAGCAATTCTGTATTCGGGGGCCACCTGTCTATCCCAGGTTGAGAGGGAACTCCCAGGTGAGGTCTCAAGTTCAGCCAGCTCCTTAGTGCCAACGCGGTCTGCGAACAGCATCCGCTTCTCCTTGCTGACAGCAGCTTGCTCTGGAGGACTCCATCCCTGCTCCAGGGTCAAGGCCCTTCCAAATGAACGGCCTTCAGGTGTTTCCAGGCACCACCTGACGGGGTTAGGGCTGCGGTCAGTCTGAACAGGTGGTCAGGACTCTGGTTTCAGGAGAGGCCTGAGTGCTTGATGGGAAAACTTGAAGTGGATTCTCAGTTAAACTGATCAGGTTTCATGATACGTAATTATTGACAAGGATAGGACAGGAGATGTGTGTGTGTGTAACTTGATGAAATCATAGTCCCCTGAGGCATTCCAGTGCCAGCATCTTTTGGCAAAGTTCCTTTTTATTCCCAGTTGACCCGTAACATAACCCAGCCACCTACAAAAGGCCCAGGCCTGTGCAGTCGTGTCTCCATAGTCGGAAACAGGCTCAGCCGGGAACTTCCATCAGACTCCTGTTGGTAGCTGTCTGTCACAGCCTTGTGGCGTGTCCTCCATCTGTGGGTTTTGGGTCACCCTCAGTATTGATGACGACATTTACTCGCTTGCAGCTCTTGTGCCCTCAACCCCGGCTATTTACATCACCATGATGGGAGGTTTCTCTCCAATGACAACAGAAGAACACAGATCTTATGAGAAATGTGTGCTATTCGAGTGTGTTACTTTTTTTTTCAGTACCAGTGCTCACCAAAGTATGCTGTTATCGGCCACAAAGCATTTAAAAGTATTGGGGTTTATCTCTGCACACTAAACCCATTTTAGCTGTTCTTTTAAAAAGTGTGCCATCTCCTTACATCAAATTTGCATGTGTATTCACCCACCTGCTCTTTTATTCTTTGTTTTGAGTTTCCAGAGGGTTTTCCCACCTCAAGAGGGTAATGTGCAGGTTGTTAGCTCCTACAGAGCCCTTGGTCCCTCGTCTTCTCCGCTCCTTCCCTGGCAGCCTGTACCTACCCCGCTGCATGCACATCTCACCCTGAACCCCGCGATCTGCTGTCCCGCTTGCCCACTGCTCACCCCAACTGCAGGCTTCACGGGGATGGTGAGCTCCTCTCACTAATGCTTGTAAGTCCCTCTGTCAAGTACAGTGCGGGACAGTAGTAGGTGTTCACTGCGTGCTTGCAGAGGGACTGCATTTCACTCTGGTGGCCCAGTGTCAGGCTTAGATGGGGGTATTCACAGAGCTAAGGTCTCCTGGGGTTTGCACACCCCTGTTACTGCTGAGAAGAAGTGTGGTGTGTGGGGCGGGGAGAGGGGAGAGTAGAGTGTGGTATTAAAGGAGGGAATAAGGAGAGAATTCAAGGGCAAAGAGAATAGAATTCCTGGGCCTTCTTTCCAAATTGAACTGAGAGGGACATGAACTTTCTTCCCACTCTGAACTCCCTTTGCACTTGCTGCCTGTGCGGTTCATTTTAATACTTAATTAGCACGTTGCTTTAAATTAAAATCACCCACGATCACAGAGGGGCCTAATCTGCATAGCTGCCTCAGGAATTCTGCGATGCCACAGCAGTTTATCTGGAGTAGGAACTTTGGAGAATCCTGGGAAAGGAGGTGAGGACAGAGTCTGCCCTCCATTCCCTAGACAAGGGGTCCCAGGAAGTCAGGAAATGTATCCTGATGTGGGACAAGTCCCAGGGCTGTGCTGGACCTCAGCTCCCAGGGAAGAGCAGATGAGCAAGGCTCCTGATGGATTCCTCTGGGGTTTCACCAACTTGGAGACTGATGGAGTTGCAGACATTTAACTGTTGGACCAAGCTGCGAGAGCCATCGCCCTGGCTGGGAAGACCCCCTTTTGTCCGAGGAAGAAGGAGCAGACACGCTCAGTAGAAGTGGACGGAGCAAGGCCCTGATGGAGGATGGGCAGAAATGGGGTGGTATGGGTGGGGGTTAGGGCTTTGGTCAAGGGAGGCTGAAGCCTGGAGACCACCACCCTGCTGTTAAGGGCTCTGCCACCCAGAGGGAGGCAGACGCAGTGGGGCCTTGTCTGGCCCACGGGCCCGCAGTGGGGACGCCAGAGCAGTGAGAGCCCCAGGATTTCTTGGCGTCGGGTTCTCAGTTCATTTCAGACTCCCTCCGTCACAAATGGACTGAGAAATTCGGGGGATCATTCTTATTTAACTAATTGCTTTAATAAGTCTACAAACCATAAACCAGCAAGCAAAACACGCGTTTCTGTGGGCCCACCAGAGCCCCGATTCCAGGCCCCAGCTCTTAGGCTGTGTGTTGTTGTGATTATTGTCGTTATCTCCCTCGGGCTTTCTCTGAGCAAGTGACTCCACCACCTGAATTTTTAAAAACCCCAGTACAACTGATAGATATTAAACAGTTATATCTTTTAAACAACACATATAATTAAACGTACAAAACATTTGCGCACGCCGCTTTGCCAAGACCGTTGCTGTGTTGCAAATTACCGCCCAAAACACCCTCTCTCTGTTTCCCTCCCGCGGAGGCAGATTCGGCTGGTGTTGCCAGGTGCCGCGTTCTCGCTTTCCCTTCGCTCCCACAGCCGTGGCAGGGAACAGGGCACGGGGAATTTTCTGATGGGTGGCTGCTTTGGATGGTTTGCACCATCGCTTTCCCATGTTAGCATGTATCGTCAAGCGCTGATCTTGTTTGTCCGTGGTGCCCCCTCGGTGAAGTTCACGAAGGGCGAAGCCACGCTGTGATGTGTTCGGTGCCTAGAACGGTGCTGAGCAAACTGCGGGTGCTTCGTGCAGACTAATTGGATGCCAGACTGAACGCCAGATGGCGGCCCTTTGATTTGGCTCCTTTCAGGTCTGTTCAGCTACAATTCATATCCACCGGGATTTAGCTCACATTTTGTAACCACATTCTTCTGATCTTGGTGTGAAGAATGTGCTGGAACCGCTCTGGACTACGCTCCACATTAATATTACTAATGTCAAACGGTGGACAGAGATGGAGCTGAGCAAGGCGTTTCCATCCGGGCATTTGGACAATTCAAGCGTGTTTGGTCCATTTCCACTCTCACCTGTGACTGTGATGCCCGACGTTCCCCCACTAGAGCGTCATTCCTTTTATTGCTCTTCCTCTCTGGAATGTTAATATTTTTTTTTCAACATAAATACCCCTACATAACTAACATAGTAAGTAGTTACTAGCCCCTTGGTGTAAATAAGCTTAAGTGCCAATTTAAACGGGGATGTTTAAGATGGGCACTTAGGTGGAGGTTAAGTGTTTATTTAAATATCTAAGGCCGAAGGACCCATTCTGCATGGGGTGGAGGTGAGAAAGACTCTTCTTAGTGACGAACATGGCCCAGGTCTCACTTAAGGGTAGTCAGTGTGTGTGTGGGGGGTGGCGGGGGGGCGGTGGCAGGTTACCAGGCTCGCACTTTAAAAATAAAAATAGGAAACAAAAATCAAATGCAGTTTCCAGCTACGATCTAAGGGGAGCCATAACTGCAGCCTAGAGAGCAATGCTGTCGGAACTCGGAAGGATTTCTTAAGATTTGTAACTTTGCTGTATTTATTGTCACTGGTAGTTTTGGGGCTGTTTTCTTTCTGTGGTTATTAAAAGCAAAACCCTTAAAAACCAAAAGGACCTTTATGGTTATCTTGGGAAAAACAAGAAAGAAGAGAGAGCTCTGCAGGTAGACTCCTGCTCCACCGCCAGATCTCTGGGAGGAAAACCAACAGAGGTGATCCATACACGGAAAAGAACAGAGAGGGGATCAGAGGAAGAAGGCATACACCTGAAAAAAAAAAAAAGAAGACTCAGGGTTTAACACTAGAAAGGCCCATTGGGTAGCAGAAACCAAAGCTTGAGGCATTCAGAACAAAGGCATGCTGGGGAGCAGGCACTGAAGTGAGCAGCAGGGAGGCTAGTGGGGAGGTGGGGCAGAACGGGGGAGCAGGCCAGGACCTAGGGGGGCCATCGCCTCCAACCCAGCTCAAAGGAATCACCTTCCCTGTGGGTCGGGGCTCCGGGGTGGAAAGAAATCTCTTGGTTTCAATTCCAGGCATGTACTTTTTTTTCTTCCCGAAGTGAGTTTAGATCACGTTTCAGCAAGTGTCCTCCTGCAGAGAAAGGTCTTTGTGTTAAAAATAAAGTTCACCGGAGACATACTTGATATTTCCGGTGGCATTTCTACCTGTCCAGCCCAGGGAGGTCTTAGCCCATTGTCCGTCACTGCCTCCCCCACACTGTCTCGCGCAGTTCAGGCTGCTGGGTTTAATCTGTAAGATTTTAACAGTGTGGAGCCTATTTGTTTCTGAGGTCACCCCTGACGCTGTGCACCCCCAGCTGGATGGAACCCCATTCCCAGTGTGGATTTGAACTTGAGAATAACAAAGCTGGAGTATTTTTGATGTGGGGTAAAAGGATGCTGGGGTGGAGGGAAGAGGGATGTGAAGAGGTATTTTCAACCCCCTTTTCTTTCCCACACGTTCAAATCCCTGCTGTGCTTCAAGCACCATACTTGTTCTTAGGCAGTGAGGTTAGAAACCTGGTCTCTCCATGTATCTGTTTGGTTGCCGAAAATCAGACTTCTGTGCAGCTGATTGGGTATGCATTTTTCATTTATCTGTCGGTTAGCATGCATCTTCTGGGGCAACTGGGTAATATAATCCTCTTTCAAGGTGGGTTGGATAGGTGTTTCAGGCTTCTCAGGTGAAACAAAATGGTAGCAAATAACTTTAGAAATGCATACTTTCCCAGTTTTGCAATGGACTTTGGATTTTTACAAAAGGTGATACATTAGCAGAGATTGTAGAAGTACAATGATATTCTTTTACAATTGCATGATGCTGCACCGTCCCCACTTCCCTCTTCCTAGAGGTGTCTTGTGAAAGGGGCCTATGCCTGGCAGCCCCGATTGGATGGAGTATAGATTTGGACACAGTATGGAGCCCAGGAAAGACCCATGGGCTCCATCGCTCCACCCCTTAGGATGGGAACTGAAATTTCATAAGATCTGCCTGAAAAAGTAGCAGAGTGATTCAATGGAGAGGCAGAGTGGCACAATAAATCCCGCCTGGTTCAAAGCAGGCTTGGTGTAGGAGGCAGTGGGGGAGCCTGGCGGAGGGGCGGAGAGACAGGCCAATTTAGCAGAGATGGCGCCACGGCAAATTTGATGAAGACGGTCTCAGAAATGTCGCTGTCGCTTTTGAACCCTCTGGAAAAATAACCTGTAGCACCCAGAGAAATGAAATTTTCTTCCAGCCACTAAGTGAAGAAATTCTCAAAATGATGGTTTTATTCTTCCCAGTGGAAAAGAGAGAGGAGAGAAAAGGAGGAAGTGGTTTTGCTCTCCTCTGCTTGGAATTTTGAATAATGAGACCCACAGGCAGGAAGGGAGAGAAGTAGGTGCCAGGATGGACGCTAGAAAGAAATCAGATGCACCAAATTCTGGAGCCGGCTCGCTCCAGTTTTCTACACCAGTGCGAATACAGCCCCGAGCCATCCATCACGGTCAGAAGGACCTCGGCCCGCCCCCTTGGGGGGCTGGCCCTTGGCTCCTCCCTCCTTGAAAAACAGGTGTATTATGTGTAACAAGATGTCTGCCCTGCTACTTTGATGCTATGTAACTTACTTTTTGTTCAAACTAGTTCTGTGTTGCAGTTCATCTGGGTATTAATGACTTCTTTCTCTCGAATTTTAACCCAGACTCACGTAGCAAACAGGAATGGAGCAAGAACTCTGCTGCCATATTAAAACCTGCTTGTAAGTTCTCACTGAGGTCTAAATGGTCACTTGCTCAAAATGCCACCTCTCCTTGGAGAAGTCGGGATTTTCAAAGAATTTGGGGACTTTAGCTATAGATGGGAAGTTACAGTTTGAGAGGAAAGAGATTTTCAAGGTGTGATTTTTGCTGGGGAGGCTTACTAGAGATTAGGATTCTGCCCTCACTTTTCACGGTGACAGGAGGGGGGAAAATACTCAGTCCCTTTCCTTCAGAAAGGTGACCTCCACCCACTCCCAAGGGGAGGAGTGGGGCATTAATGAGACAGCACTGTGGCAGGGAAGGCAAATTTCTTGTCCAAGACTAACTGTGAGGGCTTCTCTTTTTAAATCATTGCTTCATTAATACATCTGTCTGTCCCCCTGATCCTGTATTTCAGTTTCTGGCAGGGTAAGCAGGAGGCTGTAGCTAAATCAGCTATTGTTCGTGGGACAATGGCCACCCTCAGACGCACTGCTGGGTGTAAGAGCTCCTTGGTGACACTGGTCACTTTCTGCCCGGGGTTGCCGTATCCTGGAGTCCTGCAGCTGCCAGTTACCACGAACGCCTCCCTCGATTTCGCTCTCAGAATGTCACAGTGACCAGCTCGCAGGTGGCATCCTGCTGCTGATACTGGCACAGACTTGCAGCCATTACGCTGCCTGCACCGATTTGTGCGCTATTTGTTGCCAATGAGAGTTAGTCGCTCTCGTCTTCCTCTCCCTTCCCCTTCTCCCTTTCCCCATTCCCTGGGCTCCTTCTGAATCACTCAGGTTGAGGAATCGGAGGAAGAAGCACCTTTTTCAAGGCTGGGCATAGGACTTCAGGGTTTCTGTGGATTCAAATTCTGCCATGAGGGTTTCTGAGCCTTATGGGGCTTGCTGACTCCTTCCTCACTCTGCCCCCAAGCTCACGTCCCCTCCCCGTTCTTCCCTGCGTCATGCCAAAAACAGACGTAATTTTCTAGTCCTTCTCCTTTGCTGACTCTACTGCATGTGACACTCGGACAGATCCCACCACCGTCAGCCCCCAGGTCGTATGATTCTGGGACCACCAACCTCTGAACAGTCCCGTAGTCCTTACCTTTCTTGCTGCAACTCCTCAGGAACAAGATGATTTCATGTTGAAATAAATGAGTTTTGCAGGTGCTGCAAATAGCATTTGTTGCCTGTCAGTGGGAATATGAGTGTGGGATGAAGTTGAGTAGGACTTGTTTAGAATTGGGGGTTCCTGATGCTCCGTGAGAAATGAATATGATTTCCTAGGAGAAACAGCCCGTCAAAATAAGCTCTTCCAAATGTCCAGAACACACCCTCTGGAGCCACGAAGAAAGGGTGTTATTCCCACTGCAGCAAACGAAACATGGATGGGCCAGTAAGAAGGCCAGGAACAAGCAAATGTACTTACATATTCAACACTTCAGTTGCCAGTTACTCCAGAAAGCAGAACAGTGAAGTTGTGCCGTGTTTGTTCCACCCCCCAAAGATGATGAACGCAGCCAGCCTTTCCTGGGCACGTACTTCGTACCGGGCGGTGTTCTAAGTATTACACATGCTTTGTTTCATTCAGTCTGCTTGGCTGCGCCACGGTGAATTACAGTATCATCTCCATTTAAAGGCAGGAAGTCCCTTATTTAAAGTTGAAGCTGGTGAGTTTTGAAATCAAACTTTGCACCTAGACCGTCCGGTTCCAGACTCAACTTTTAACCTATCTGCTAATTCCATTCAATGCCGATACTTCTCTCGCAGGGCCTTCCATAATACCAGCGTACAGTGGGCTCCATGAATATTGGCTGAAAGAGAACAGTTGCTTGAGGAAAAATAAAGCCAATTAAATCTTGTTAGAGGAGGCAGGATGCTGTCAGCAGTGGTTTGATCTCCCTAGGACTGGAGTCTCAACTGGGTGCGGTGCTGAGGTAGGGATTTTCCTCCACGCAGTGGGAGGGATCAAGATGCCTCTTCCCTGTCCCGAAGAGTCCAAATCTCAGAGTCGGGGTGCAACTTCTCCACGCGAGTCACCCCAAACCATGCACTGTTATTCTGAGCCACGGCATGGGTAGTCACCCCGCCACACTGTCTCTTATCTGCTTGGCTGGGAATGCATTCCTCTCTTGGCCCACAGGACAAATGCTTAGTCTTTAAAGACCATCCTTCTCTAGCATTTTCTCTGACTTCTGCTGTTTCACCCCCTTGCTTCGGCAGTAGCTGTCCTTTAGTTTCTGTAATTGTTTACATCCAACTTTACCCTGTCTCAATATGTCCACATTCCCCGTCTGTTTTCCCTGCCCAGCTCTCTGCAGGCAGTCGCGTTTCATTCACCTACGCATCCACAACACCAGACGTGGCACCGGATGCATACCCTGGTGCTCGTTAACACACATTGTAGCAAATTGCCTTTCCTGCTTGCTGCACTTTGCTCCAGTCACATGTTCCAAATGCACACTGGGCCGGCGTGGGGTGCTCAGGGCCAGAATAATCACAGGGAATGGCTTACCTGTATTTCTCCTGTCAACTGGCCATCAGCCACCTGCTCCATGGGAGGGTCAACTTGATCTTAAAGGTTCAGGATTGAGGGAGAATATGTCATGAACTTGACTAAATGATTCTCTTAACCGGTGTCAGCCCATTGAACTGTCCCTTCAATTTTAACTGTTCCATCAGCCAAACAGCTTACTCAGCTTTTTGGAGGTCTATTACTGGATCTGAATACACTGGTGACGTTTTGGCCTCCAAGCTGACTTTAAGCCTGTTAAGGATAATGCGTTTTCTCTAGATTAGGTGACACGTGTTGGTTGTATTGGAGAAACATCAGTTATGTCTGTGTCTTGGCTAGAATGAGCCAGATTTGGGAATGTGCCAGCCTTCATTTCGCTGCTAACAGACTCCTTAATTAACCTGCTAAAGCTGGTGTGCAGTTCACTGTAGTTTTAGAAACGAGGTGTGGAACAGGCGCACTTTTTTCTTCCATTATACTTTTTTTTTCCCCTGAAGTTAAGAGGGAGTCAAATTCTCCTGGCTTATACAGTAAACCTTCTCAAAAGAAGCGAGGGTTTGAGAAAGAACCCAAGGGGCTTGGTTTCTTTTTGACAAAACTTGCTGTTGCTGCGTTTTCCCCTCGATAACTGAGTTCTCCTTGCTAGTGTTGAAACACGTCAGCTCCATCTAAAGTGTCTCTTCCCCTTGTACTACTGCCGTTCTCTGAAACTACTGGTTGTCAAAGAAAAGGCTGGAGGGGCCTCTTCGGGGACTTCTCCTCTTTCCGGAGGTCTGTTCAGAGAGAGTAGACACTGCGCCCCTCCACGCTTCTTGGGCTGTGCGTATGCACGCCTCCATTTGTCATGCCTGAAATAAATGTACGACCTGTGTTTTTACTCCCTGCTTTGCACGTAGTGCCCCAAATTGCTGCTCCTCAGGAGACAAAGCCAAGGACGTCGCGTTCCATTTTCCTGATGAAATGCAGATTCCCCATTGAACCTAATCAACCTTCATTTCAAAAGGTTGACAAAGTAGATACTTAAAGAAGCCAGTCAGAAAAATTTATTGTACTACAAAGAGTCCATTCTAAGAATTTTCTCTGATTCCAAAGCTATAGAATTTTTATTTGATTGTGAATTAGATTGCGTTTTTGCTCCCTTCAAGTTCTTGCTTCTCAGTTTTATGTCCCTCAAAGAGAGACAAGCTGTGGACAGTCACGTTTGTCCCTGTAACATTCTGTCTCGGATTGAAATACCCACTTCTTCCCGTTCTCCTCCCATCAGATGAATTTTAGAGCAGCTGATGGGTAGGAGAGTTTTGCGTGAGAATGGTATCATTATAGTCAGGGAGGAGAAGTAACATAGTTTCAGTTACTGACAATGTGCCGGGGACTGTGTTAGATTTTTAACATGTGTGAAAAATCATTTTTTAGCAACTCTGTGGGTGGGCGCTATTGCCCTATCCAGACTCAGAAAGGTAATGTTGAGTGGTGGGAACAGAGACTGTGAGCTGCTGTGTTGTACGAGATGCTCAGTCAGGTGTGGCCATGGAGGAGACAGAGGAGAGGCTCAGGAGAGCCAAGTTTACTGTGCTCACAGGTCCGAGAGGCAGGAGCTGTGAACCGTCACCAGGGACCACATTGGAAAGACCCCGGAATGGTTGGGAGGCCAAAGACAGGAGCAGGAAGCAAGCTTAGGTCATGACCTTTACTGGGGTCTCTACTGGAAAAGTAAAGCAGGGTAGAATAAATAGTTCAGGATTGGCTAGTTTGAATAATTTCAGTGGGTGTTGGGATGCTCTCTACTGTCTGGTACCTGGCCTTGGGATGATTAAGGCAAAAAGGCATATTATACTGCCTGCGGGGGTACCAGGGGCTGGATGGAAGGGGCAGGGCTGTGGGGTGCATGGTCTGCATGTGGAAGGTGTGCTCCAGGCTGGGCTCACTACTTCCTCTAACACTCCATTAGCCCTGCAAGGGGTCATCTCTCCGCAGCCAGAAAGGTTTTCTAAGGTGTCAATACATCATACTACACAGAAAATTTAAATATACATAAATCCACCCACAAAAGTATGTTGTGTCCAACCTTTTCCAACTCTTGCCCTAAGGTACTAGGTCTTCCTTAGGTCTTCATTCTTTAGGGAGCCCCAGTTTACAAGGGCTGTCCTCATACATCTTAGATTAAGTGACCTGCTGAGACTTTAGCCGGCCACGTGTCCCCGCTGTGAAAGCCAAATTCCCCTGGCAGAGTCTGTCCTCTGGACTTCATTCATTCTGTGTTATTATACTTGTACTGTGTAATAATTTTTCCTTCTTTCTACAATACTAGGAAGTCATCTTAGTCCAGGGTACCTTTTAGTTTTCTATTTCTGAGACTCAGGACAATGTCTATTTAATAGCTGGAACTCTGTAACATTTGATTAACGATAGAATGCAACATTTCTTTTCTAGGAATTATAAAGTTTGCATGAAAATTAAGTGTCCTGGAAAACAAAAGTCATTAGATGGAGTGTTCCATTTGAAAGCTATCGATCTTTAGTCCAACGTGGAGTTGAGCAAACAAAAGTAGCTATGCTACCATCACGGGTGAATTCTTTCATTTTCTTGTCTCTCTCCAATGTGCCAAAAATCTACTCTGGGTTTTGCAGCCCTGGTCGTGATGGGAGATATATGCAGGCTAGCAGCTTGCTTGGGTGATCCAATGACTTAGCCTAATTGGCCAGTATGCCCATTCTTTCATGGCCTAATGAAATGAGCCCAGGATCCGAAGTCACAAAATTCACCCCGGCTGTGCCGATTAACATCTGTGTGTGCTTAGGCAAGCCATTCAATCTCGGTGCGCCTCTGGCTCCTTATTTATAAAATGGGCTTGATAATACCCATATCCAGGAGCTGATTTGAGAATCATGTTGGGAGCCTTGAAAATATTTATCCCCTAGAAATTGGTATTTTTATGTGTTTATTGCTAGAGTCAGCTAGAGTTAACTGTGGACTCAGATTCTGAGCAATAGAGAAACCCTGTGTAATTACAAACCATATGCCATTTCTGCTCTGACATTTCAGGGTATTCATTTTTCTCATCCCAGAAAGAGCTAGCCTGGAAATGGCCAGTCTTCCTGTCTCATCCTGAAGTATTTTCTTTTTCTTTTTGTGGAAGTTTGAATTCATACCATCCCACCGGCTTCTCTGCCTCAAAGTCAGACCACACAGGTTTTTTCCCCTTCACATCCTCCTCTCAAAGAAAATACTTCACTCCCTTTGTTGTGATTGCATAACTCAGAAGTGTCTAAAGCCATAAACTTCAAGCTTGGCACAGTTGTTGTCTTCACCAGGCAAGAAAAATCAAGGAAAATTTGAAGGAGAAACTTTCACTATACTTTTTTCTTTTAAGTTAGTTAAATTTTAAAACAGCATGAATTGTTGTTTACATGTTTGCGTTCTTCTTGCCAATAACATCATTGTATTGCCTACAGAGATTTCAGTATCACCATCCTGTTGACATATGTAGGATAGAGATATATTTCTGTGGTAGTCGTGAGCAATGTGTAAAGATTGTTCTTGTTCTGCAAGCAATAAATGCTTTTCATCTTCTGTTGGAGCAGTCTGTACCCAGGTCAATGGTGAAGTCAATTATGGTCTGTAAAAGAGGTAATTGTCCTCAGGGTGCCTCCCCACCCCAGAATCCTCCCCACTTTTAGCACAAATGAAATTCTGTCCCCAGATGTTTCTTTATCTAAACAGCTATCCTTTTTTGTGAAAAGACAAATGCTAGTTATTACCTATGGACTGCTCTGCATGAATAAAGACTCTGAAATGAGGTTTCCAAGGGAGTCGGAGGAGGTTGTGTGTTTAGACTGTGTGTGTGAGATTCGCAGACAGAGGGTGAAGCAGTCACCATCAGTGACTAGGGACCTATTACAGTGCGCAGGAAGGGACATACTTGACTACTGTCATTCACTTACAAGGAATGAGAACTCCAGAGGGCACTCTCCAAAATAGAGAAAAGGAAGGAACAGGAAGAGCCTGGCCCAAGAGTCTGGGATGGATGAAGCAACATGGGAATGTGAGATGGAAAGTGGAGAGATGCCCAGAGGATGTACAGCTGGGTCTGAGCCAGAGAGTGGCAAACATGTGAGGCATGGAGGGTGTGGCAGGTGGAGGTGCCCTGCAGAATGATGTCCAGTTGCTTAGACAGCTTTGCATCAGTGGCCAGCTCTCCATGTGTTGAACACAGAAGAGGTAGAGATCCAGGTCATCAGCTAACCTCCAGGTTATACTTTTCCTAGCTCTTCTCAACAGGAGGGATTCACAATTTGTATTTGCTGGGGTGGGAGGAAGAGTTTTAAAAACAAGAACCAGGTGTAATGTCATTGGAAAAGATATGACATTAATTCTGGAATGCTAGGATTTTTTTCTATACGTAACTCATACTTGAAAGAGATGCTAGGTACTTGGGCTGCAGGGAGCTTGCCCAAGGGACCCTAGAAGTGGATGTTTTGTGAGAGGACACGCATAGCGATGGAGAAGGCTGTGTGCTCAGGGCCTCTAGGAACATCCATTACCCATGTTCCCAACTGTTCTCAGCACTTGAGTGGTCTGCATTGTCCCCTTGGGAACAAGACTGTAGATCTGCACTTGGACACGTTAGCAAGTCTCTGTTACTCTCTTTTGATGCTTCTTCTCATTGTGCCTTGTCTCGTGTCTCCTACCACTGTTTGGAGATCCAAAGTGCCTAGGAGCAGAGGCTCTGGAATTAGGATTCCTGGTGTCAGAAAGCTCTATTCCTCCTAGCCATGTAAGTCACTTAGCCTCAATCTCCTCACCTGTAAAATGTCGGTAATGATGGTACTTCCCTCCATGGTGGTTTCAATAAGTAGTGAGTTCCTATATTTAAAGACCTAACTAGTAATATATTCTATCAATTTCCTTCTGTTAACTCTGGAGAAAGATACTGGATATCTTAGAAAGTCATATTACCTCTATTGTGTAGACTTTTCTTTTCTTCTTTTTTTGACAAGAGTATCAGATGGTTGGTGACCGCACTTGGGTCAGATGTCTGTGCTGACCAATAAGTGGCCAACCCTAAACAGCCCAGGGACAGTTTCCTCTGGAGAAGGCTGTGGATAGATGATTTTTTCTTGAAAGGTATGATGAATGTGGCAAGCTCCCTGACTTGGAAGTCCAGTTTAGGAGGGGATAGTATAAAGAAGATGCCTTATCTAATTAACTGAACCCATCCGTTACACCTCTGTTAAAATCTGTGACCCTTCTTTCCTTCTCATTTGTAATTACTTCAATTATGCTTTTCTTCAATTATTATAATTATATATTTTTATTGAAGATATTTTTAGATGGAATGATGCTGGCAAGAGGGTCTCTAAGGCTCCTTCCTATCTTGATATTGAGTTAGGATGGCTTCACCATGATTCCCGATAATTTGGGGGGCAAGGACCTTGTCTTCTTGTTTGCTGCTATGTTCTCAGTATTAGAATAGTGTCTGGCATGTGGTAGGTGCTCAATAAATATTAGTTGAATGACAAATAAAATGGAGACTTGGAAGTGGAAAATGATCAGGAAGAGAGATACTGAGCAATACTTTTCCTGGGTCCTCCTTTAATGTTTAATGTCTAGTCTTCTATTATAAGATTAGAAAATTATCCATCACTCATTTTTTTTTAAATGTAGCAAAATAAACTCTCTGGAGTTCAGGGCAATGAGCTGAGCTGATCCCTGGACAGTCAGGAATTGGGGATGGAGATGTTTACACCCGGAATTTGAACTGGTGTATTGCCATTAACTACAAAAACCATCACCAAGCTGCTCTGCAGTTGCCATGGATACTATCTTGAGTGTCTGAGGTATCATTACACAGTGGGCAGAGTCATGCAGAGTCGGGCTCAAATCCCAGGCTGTTCTTCACTGGTTCTGTGTCCTTGGATGAGCTATTTAACTTCCCCAGAGCCTCAGTTTCCTCATTTTTAAAAGGCCTAGATGGCAGAGTTGGACTGAAGATGATAATGGTAGTAATAATAATGGCTACCTTGCGGTAAGTTTTTTCCATTAACCAGCACTAATTCTTCTCAATTATTCTGTAAGTAGGGTTTATTATTCCTATTAACAGATGAGACAACCCAGATCCAGAAAGGCAAGCTCATTTGATAAGATCATACAACTAATGAGAGGTAGAGCTAAGATTTAAACCAAGGTTTGGCCTGAATCTCATACCTTGGCTAAAGATAATTCATATAAAGTACCTGGCATGTAATAGGCATTTAGTGAATGGAAACATCAAGATTACTTCCCAGTATATACTGCCCTCAGGACTTTCTCATCCTCCCTATTTCTCCCCTTGTCGGAGAGCTTTTAAGACCCTCCTGTCCACCCAACCCCACTTCCTTACACCACCTCATGAACGTCAGTGACCTTGTAGATGAAGTGTGGTAACAGCCAGCACAACTGCATACGTCCTAGTCTGTGTTGCCAGGAAAAGAGAGTCCATTTCCTTGGTTTGATGATCTTCCAGAGGTTAATATGTATCTTACCATGGATCCCTAACATCTGGGTAACAATGGGTCAGGGAGGCTTCTCTATCCAGGTAAACAGAGAAGTGGGGTGCCAGAACCTTCGAGCATCAGCATTGCCTTTTCAAGTGTTCTGAGCTACAGCTGTGAGAGGCTTTACAAAACCAAATTTGATTCTTTCCACTGGATCAAAAAAATGATTACACCCCAGAGGGCTAAAACTATTACGAGAAGAAAGGGAAGAAGAGGGTAAATGCTGGGATAGGAAATAATTACTGCCAGAAGTGAAGGAGATTGACTGGGAGCAGGGTACCTGTATAATTGAGGCGAAGTGAATATAAAAACCTGTGCTGGTTTCTAGCGTGCACAGTCCGAAGTCCTTGCTGACTGGTGTGGGGAGCAGATGGGGCGCTCCAGTGTTGGCTCGTCTTGAGTCTTTGCTTTCATCATCTGCTCTTACAAGGCCTATTTAAGAAGTCCACTTTACTGCTGGCAGGGGAGTGGAGCACAATAAAGCTGTACTTCAAAACTAATTCCAGCTATCTTAAATTTCTTAAAGGCCTTTTTTAAGTCTTCAATCTGCAGTCGAAGGTAGCGTGCAGCCCTCTCCTGACCTTAAAAAGAATTCCTGATAATTGTTGAGTTTTCCAGCATAAGCTCAGAGGAGAGGGTGGCACAGGGTAGGAAACCAGAGGACTTGACCCAATGCACATGTGTATTTCCTGCCTCCGTGGCTTCTATGCTTCATTAGAAGGCTGGAGTTTTCCCCTGGATTTTCTAGGAACTGGTTTCAGATTATCCTTCTGGACTCTGGGGAGCATTGCATCCAGCTAGCAAGCTGTACTGGACCAGCAAACAAGGGGCAAGGCAGGGCTGTAGGTGCGAAAATCTAAGATCTTGGCTTCCTCGCCTGCCTCTACTTTGTAGATTGCCATGTTCATGTCCATGATGAGATCAGGGCTCAGCCTGGAGGTGGCGTGGTTTGTCAAAGGGAGTGTGATGTTCTGTCTGATGTTTAGATCTCCTGCTGGTCTCTTCTGACCCCTTGTCCACCTACCCCTCCTTTTCCTCCTCTCCCAGTCCTGCTCCTCCTTTTCATTGGCTTTCCCATCTTTCTCTTCCTCCTCCTCTTTTGCCAACACCCTTGCCCATACTTTATTTTTTGTCTATTCTACTTTCTCCACTTCATTTTTTTCCTTTACTTTGTTTGCCTTCCTCCACATTTCAAGCCAAACTCATTATCTGTAGTTTTGTTCTTCCTTCCCCATCAATGATATTTTCCATTTCTTTGAAATATTACTTGCTTATCACCTTTTCAAAAGAATGTGCACCTTTAATGGTCATGCCCCCCACCACCAGAAGTGCAGGTGGAGAACTCTGCTCCTCCGCATACAGATGGGCTGACAGGAGGGAGGAAATAGGCAGCAAAGCCTTGTCCGGGCTACTGGACAGATTGGCCTCTGCTGAGAGCTGCCTACTTATCTCTGGACGGCTCTGTTGCTCCCACTGGACAGGGGACCATTTTGTCAACTGTCTGACCATTTACACCAGAGTTTGGTGTTTTCATTCCCATCCCCCAATAAGTCTGTAACTATTTGCCTTCCTTCATGGCTTACCCACTCACCCAGCTCAGAAACTTCCCAAGAGCAGCTGCAAAGAGGACTCTGCAAGTCATTAGTAAGGAAGACTTTGATTCTGAGCAAAGCCAAAAACCAGTGGTGAGTGCCGGTGAAAGATGGGAGTATTGGTCAGCAAAAGAAGAATGCAGCGTGGGGCACAGCCCTTGTGAAAGCTTCTGTGGAACGTACTGCAGGCCAGAATCAGCAGAGAGGCAGGAGCAGGGCCTGGTGGCTGATGAGGGACCAGCGCAGTTGGCTGCAGCAGGAAGGGGAGATGGGTGGGTAAGAGCATTGAGTCTAGCCACACTCCTGGGCCCCCTTCAAAGAATGGTTGTCTCAACAGCCCTCAGCTCCAGGTCCACTTAGGGACTGGATCAGCTTCAGAGAGCATCTTGTCAGAGGCCACACCTTACTGGAGTGACCTATATCAAGTAACTGATGGGGGAAGGGAGGCTTAGCCACTTCGGGCCAGTGCGGGAACACTCTGTTGGGATAGTTTAGCCACAGAGCGCCCCACCGGATTGGCTGAGGCTGTCATTTGGGTTTGTATCCCAGCTCAACTTTTCCCTCTACCCAATCTCCTTTCCTCTTCCTCCCAGAGGTACTTCCTTAACAAGCATCCTCTATACTCACTTCCATCTTAGTATGCCTCCCAGACAACTCAGCCGGGACAGTTGGTGCTGGGGTTACTCTGAGAGAGCAGGTGTTAAGATGGTGTTTTGGAGCTAGAGGTCACAGTACTTACCTGGGTGGTGAGGACTCCATGACCAGCAGAGCACAGGTAGCCCCTGGCACCAGGAGGAAGTTCAGTTGACTTCACCAGGGTTGAATGATATATCAGTGGAAGGAAATGCAGTGTTTCAAATGTTTGATAATCTTGGGATAAATTGTGACTAGAAGAACAATGGAACTACTTCTAAAAAAATTTAATTGTATTTTTCCAATACTATTTAGTCCCCTTACACCCCCCTTCCCTCTGGCCCCCCCCCACGATCACCACATTGTTGTCCATGTCCATGAGCCTTTTTCCTTTTTGCTCAATCCCTCCTACCCCTAACCTCTAACACCCCCACCCCCTAGCTATCATCCTGCTCTCTGTCTACAAGTCTGTCTCTGCTTTCCTTGGTAGTTCAGTAACAGCAGAACTATTGTTAAGCTTGATTGATGTACCGAACCAGGGCATAGCAAACCATGGCCCACGGGTGAGATTCTGCTCGCTACCCAGCATTTACATGTTATTTATTGCTGTTTTATGCCACAAAGTCAAGTTTAATAGTTGTGATAGAGACTTTATGGCCTCAAAGACTAAAATATTTACTATATGACCCTGCAAAGAAAAAGCTTGCTGACCTCTGCATAAGAAAAAAAGGACAGAAAGAGTTACAATGATTAACAAGCAATTAGAAAACCAAATGTAAAACTCCGACGACCTTTTCGACAGGGGTTCTCCTCTCCTGTCGTGGGAGGGCAGAGACAGCTGTGGAGTCCAACCAGGACTTAATCTGTGGAGTAACTGAGCACCAAAGAAGCTTTAACTCCCAACTAAGGGAGGCCTGTTATGCTAAGGTTGGGGCTCTGGTTAGGAAAGAAGGTGACAGACACATAGGACAGGGACAGATGGACTGATATCTCTAAGGGTCTTGAATTTCGAGATTCTTCTGAATCCTGTGAGCCTGCAGAAGTAGTCCGCCATCTCTATTGAGATCTAAAATATCCCTTTGTTGCTTGAACGAAATGCCAAGACCTCTCCCTGGAGGAACACCATGTCTTCCCCTCAGGATCTGGCCCATGTCACCTCTGGCCACTAGATCTATACCAGACGTGTGCGGGGCCTAAGAGGGAAGGAGAGAGATTATACCTTAAAGGGGCTGTAGGATGTAGCCAGCATGTCCTGGAAGAAGCACAGGGAGTATGTGCAGGGCTGATTATGGGGGTGCTTGATCAAGGAGACTAAAACATAAGGTTGGATAAGAGAGATTTTATTGAATTAGGAGTATTCTTCTGAGATGTTACATGTGATACTGTGTCAAGGACCCCACAAATGGGGCAGACTGGTTACAAAGGCTGGAAGCATGAAAAATCAATAGTCTATGCTGAGTGAAGCTGAAATGCCAGAATTTCTACTGAATAAGAAATTATTCAAAGACTGTGGGGAGTAGGCATGCTGAAATGGATAGACTATGTGAAGTCAGAAACCCCACCAGATGAATGTGTTCCATGGGAAAACCCAGAGGGCATATAGGTTACCAAGGCCACCCGGAAAGCTCTGATGAGAGGGGCACCAGCACCGACAAGTTCAGTGATGCCCCTTGTTTAGGGCATCCATGGCTGAAGAAAGGAGGAAGCATAGCAGGACAAAGCTCACTGATAGCAGTGGGATGACTGAAGCCAGGTGGTAGCACTTCGCAGTGAGAAGCCAGTTGGAAGTAATGTCCATAAAAAAGCCACCAGGTTGGGAAGGGCAGCCAAGAAGATGGGATCTGTAGAGAGCTGTGAGCTGTTAATGGACCGTGACATCTATCGGGGCAGAATAGACCTGCATCCGACAAAGGTGTTACTCAACTTGTACCATTGTAGGAAATCAAGGCTGCATTATCCAAAACTGAGGGCAGTCACCCCCTACTTCCCCCACCAAAAGTCATAGTTCTTTGTCCATTTTCTGGACCTGAGCCCGTTTTTGGACCCTGGACTCATCAATTGAAGAGGAAACGGGGGTTCGGGATGAAAGACTGCTGCACCATGACAAGCTACCCAGTAATGACCCCTGCAGCTGTTCCCCCAAAGGATGTATAGCAACATACTCAGGGGCACTGTGCAGACGGAATGCCCACATTTGTCAGGGGCTGTTGGACGCCATTTTGGGGTTAACACTGATTCCTCGGGACATATTTTTGTGGCCCCTCGGTTAAGATTGAAAACTATGGGGCCCACATAAAACATAGACTTGACAAAGGTCTAGCTCAGTGGTTGTTCCTTGGGTTTGTGCGTCACCCTGTGGTAATTACCCCAGTCCCCAAAACTACAATTAGGGTAGAAATGCTTGGTAATTGGTGTGACCCACACACTGGGTTCTTGGCCTGTGAAGTTAACGCTATCTATAATAATTGGGAGGTCAAATACAAGAGCCTAAACTTCCCCACCCCTGGACAAGGTGTTAAGTAAAAGAGAATTTGCATTCTAGGGCTGGGGAGGACAGTAGTCAGTGCTACCATTAAGGATCTAAAGGACTCAGCGTAGTGGTCCCTGTCATAACTCCACTTATGTCACCACTCTGGTGCCTGTAGAAACACCACGCTGATCTCACCACAAGTCCAACCAAGTTGTAGCCAGTATTGCATCTGCCATGCCAAATGAGGTATTTCTTGCTAAAAAGGTTAACCTGGCCTAAGGTACATGGGATATGGCCATTGATTTGGCCAATGCTTGGCTTCCTGTCCCTGTTGGAAAAGAGAATTTGAAGCAGTTTGTGATTCTGTGGACTAGACAACAATATATATTTGCATTTACCCCCAGAGTTATGTTAATTCTTCTTTCTTCTGTCATAATGCAAACCAAAGATATTTGGGTCGTGTGATATCCCAAAGAGCATTGCATCAATGTACTATGCTAAAGATGTTATGCTAATCGTGTTAAATAAGCAAGAAGTGGCTAGCATATTGGAGACCTTGGTAAGACACATGCTCTTAAGAAGGTGGAAAATAGACTCTATGAATATTCAGTGGCCTACAGTATCAGTAAAATTTGTAGGAGTCCACTGACAGGGGCATTGTAGGACATGACTTCCAAAATAAATGCAAATCATCATATCCTGCTCCTCCCACCATAGAGAGGAAGCGCAGACTTATACTCCTTTCCAGGCCTTCGGAGCAGCATATTCACACCTGGGAACACGGCTTCATCTATGCAGCAGGGGACACAAAAGACTGCCAGCTTTGACTTGGGCTCAGCAGGAACGGGCTCTGCGTCAGGCTGTTTGTTGTGCACTGCAGCGTGCTTTACGGTATTAGAGGTATCACCGGTGAGGGAAGGTGCCATGTGGAGTTCGTGGCAAGATCCAATAGGAGAGTCACAAGGTACCTTGGGGTTCTAGAGCTGGGTCCATGCTGCCTGCAGTGATGAATTCTATTACTTCTCAAAAATGACTGCTGATGTGCTGCTGGGCCCCGGCAGAGACAGACCAGAGACAGAGGTCCTGCACCAGCGAGGTGCCATGCACTTAAGCTTCCCCTCAGAATGTGAATAACGCTAGACAGGCCTGGCAACAATCCACTGTAAGATGTTGCTGTGCATTGTACATCTGGTCAAGTACAGGAGGGACAAGAGGGCATGAGCAAGCAGTCTGAACAGGTGGCCTAGATCCCCTGTCACTTGCCACTGTGGCACCCTTTGCTCCCACCTCAGTTCAGACCAATGGCCTCTTTCAACCAGCTCATGGGAGGGGTAAATAACCCAGCTTGGTTTAAGGGTGGTCAAGTCCTTATATGCTTAAGATGGATAATGGCTGCAAGCCATGGTCTTGTTGGCATGGGCTTGAAAGACAGAGGCAGGAAAAATCTTCCCATTAGGCAGAACTTCAGTCTGAGCACAGTCATACTGTTTGCATTGAGGGGAAAGTGGCCCAAAGGTAGAATTTACATGGATTCATGGGCAGTGGGAAATGGCTTGGATGGTTGATGAGGAGCCTGGAAGAAAACAAAAAAGTGTGAAGACTGAGACCAAGGAACTGTGGGCTTCAGGCAGGTGGGTAAATACATAGGAGTGAACACAAAGCATGAAGATCCCATGTTAACACCCCCCAGGGAGTGCCCATCACAGAAATTCCTCCGCAGAATGGAAGGGGGGAAGCAGCAGTGAGTGAGTGAATGACTATAGATGCTGAGTGGAACCACAGCTGTGGTCAGGGGAGGTGGTACATGGGGGTGGGGAAGTGGTGGAGGTGGCTGAGG
This sequence comes from Anoura caudifer, assembly GCA_004027475.1. Taxonomy (NCBI): domain Eukaryota; kingdom Metazoa; phylum Chordata; class Mammalia; order Chiroptera; family Phyllostomidae; genus Anoura; species Anoura caudifer. The sequence goes on from PVKU01004027.1 coordinate 120,499, forward strand.
AAGTACGCACCACCTTTCCTGCCCTGAAGGAGCTCACAGTCTCTGGACAGATGTGGGTGATAACCTGTACAATCATGTGTCTTTGGTGCGGGGCTAATAATCACAGTCTGGAACTCCTCTCCTGCAAGTAAGTTTTCCAGTTGCCCCTTCCTCCTTCCGCTCTCCTTGCATCCTCCTCCACTTACTTGCTTGCTCAATCACTCTAGACCCCTGGTTCCTGCTGCAGCAATGCTTGCCCTGAAGTCCAGGTGGCCTCCCTGCAGATCTGTAAGGCAGGCCACTGGGTCGTGGACTTGGATGCAGGCTCTGGAGGAAGCCTATCTGTGATGCGAACTATGGGCTTTAATGAGCCAGTTATGAGCTTGGGGATATTAGCCGAGATCCTTATCACAACGTATTCTTGTGGTTTTGTAAAGTTTCCAACATTTCTTACTCCATGAACTTTGCGTGTGGTCTAGCTCTCACTTGATACACATGGAATCAAAGAGCCTAGTGTCAGTAACCATCTTACCTCTCACTAGTGGGGATCAGCCATAGAGGTAGGGGGAAAGCTAGCAGTCTGAACAGCAATTATTTGCTGGCTTTAGAGAGGTCCTTTGGCCTCTCTTCTACCTCCATAATTAGCAATGTAAATTATTTCCTTTCAGACACAGGTTTTGCTTTCCCATCCAAGCATAATCTTTAAATGGAAAAAGAAACTTAAAGGATTCTGAGTTGAAGCGCTGCTGCTGACTCGTACCTGGTTCTGGCAAAGTTACAGAACGTCAGTGAGCCGAGTGTTCTTGGGTATGAAATGAAAGGAGGGCAGCTGTGTGGTCTGCCTCGCAGGGACTGTCACAGAGACAAAGGCAAAGAAGGCAGGGGTTTCATAAACTGCGAAGTGTGATGTCATTGTAAGGGGTTGTTATTTTCAGCTCTTCCCACTTCACTGTAAATGTTGCAAATGATATTACCTGTCAGTTTTCTCTATCTCAGGATGCCAAAAGAATGGAAGTTTTAAAGGAAAAGAAGGAAGGGATGATTTGGGAGAAGTAGCATGTTTTACTTGCCAGTGCTCGTTCTGCGCATGTGTCTTAACTGCAGGGACCGAACGTACTGGATAAACCCAATAACTACAAAATTGGTAGTGGAGAATTGTGGACCACAATAAATTAATTGCCTCGAAGTTCTCCTAGGGAGAGCCCTGGACCATACAGTGTCCAAAGAGAGCCAAGTGCGGATAGATAGATAGACAGACAGACAGATAAATTCGAAAAGCATGTAGCCAGTTTTCACTTCGTGCTTGACACCTGGAGAGTCGAATAAAACACAGTCGTGCAGAGAGGTGGCAGTGACAGGCTAGTGGAATGTCCATTTCAGCAGAATGTGACGAAGCTGGGATAGTAGTAGCAAGCCTTAGAGAAACACGGAGCAGGAGCCTCTATACTAGATTAGGAAGCTCAACAAAGGTGTCTTGGGATGCTTGAGCTGAGTTAGAAGGAAGAGTACTCTTAGATGACACAGAGGCAGAGAGACCGTTTTCCTGGAGGAGAGAACACTATGTGCAAAGATTCGGAAGCCTCAGGCAACCTGTTGTGTTTTAAGGAATCACAGGTGATTTCAAATGATGGATTGGAGGTGTGTGGTGAAGGAACAGAGGTGCCTGTGGAGGTGGGGAGAAGAGAGACATAGGGGAGGGCATAGCCAGAATATCTGAACTTGATCCTGAGAGCTACGTGGAACCTAAACATGGGCAGGGTGACAGTGATGCAGTCAGAAGTGCCTTTCAGAGAGGGAGGAGTTGAGGGTGAGGAGTGAGCCCGAGGCAGGAAGCTCCATTCTGAGTCTGAGTGGCTGCTTTGACCGTGTGGGGTAAGGCAATTGCCTGGCCGCGGGATGGAGAGAAGGGAGTAGGGTTCAAATCTGCAGAAGTTGGTGGTACAAGCTTGGTGACTGGATACGGAAGTCTAAGTGTGACAAGTTAGAATGCCTCTCAGAAGCTGACAGGTACAGATAATTTGGGTTTGGTCACTTAACACCCTCTATGAGAACCTTCCTATTCCCTGTTGGGAGTATTGGTATCTGGTGACGGTCCACCTACTCTCCGGTTCTAGGAGGGAGCCCAAGCATCATCTCCAGCTCCATGCAGTTAAAGGAGGACCAACCCTGCCAGCCATCACGCCCAGCCCATCATCAACCCCGAGAAGTCAAGCCCACTCACTGGAGACTTTCACAGACCCAAGTCTCCCATCTCTCACATTTTCTGTAAGGCCCCGGGTTCCCTGCCCTGCTCCCCACCAGAGCAGCAGCTGATGACCCAGGGCCACCTTCTCCACAGAGTCATTCTCTCCAGCTCATGCTGCCCTTCCCAGGACACGTGCTATCCTCCACCAGGAGTGACATGACTATTTTGGTCTTGGGATTTCCTCTTCAGAGTGTGTCTGTCACTTGTGCAGTCTGTGATGAATGTGTTCTAAAGAGCCTATAGACTGTTTAACTGGGGCTGAGGCATCTATTTTAGGTTGAGAATTGCTGGCATCCAGGAGCATTTTTTAATAGAAAGGAGAGTTTGAAGGAAGTGCCCTGCTTCCTTTTTGGTACTGACGTTGCTGTGCTGCCTAGTGGCCTGGGGTGGTGCGGTGCCCGCTGCAACCCACACATTGTGACCTGTGGTGGATTACAAAAATGGCCACAGCATCCTCCTGGTGTGCATGCCCCTCCAGTGTGACTCTGTGATTCCCACATCAAGCAGGGCATTGAAAGAGGGGGGTTTAAAGGGAAAGAAGGAAGATTTGGGAGAAGCAATGGGATTGGCTTGGCACAGCCTCTGGGGAGGCAGCTCTGGGTGTGTGTCTACCTGGGAGGTGGGATGTTCTGCATCAACCTGAAAAGTAGGGAGCCTTGGGAAGTTGCTGGGGAAAATGAATTAATTGCTTTGCAATTCTCTGAGAGTCTTACCATGCTGTGTCCAAGAAAAGCCAAGTGCAGACAACTTCACTTATTCATCTATTAATTCATTAGCTAATTTACTATTTCAAAAAAAATATTTACCAGCTATCAATTTGTATCCTTCTGGCACTGCAAGAGTTGAGGCAGGTTAATATACCATCCGTTTGAGTCTGCTATGACAATCCTAGCCGAGCTTCACTGAGCCCACCCCAACCCACCAAAAGAACCACCTAGAAGAATTATGAGTTAAATGAATGGTTTTGAAGCCTCTAAGTTTTAGAATGGTTGATTACACAGAAAAAGCTAACTGAAGCATGACCTAAATCTAAAGGGTTAGTATCTTGGTCCTTATTTCCCTAGAAATTTCCTTAGGCCTCCCCAGAAGCTGGGTGATGCAGGTTTTAAAGTAAAAATGTCCCGTGAAGTAGAACAGAGCAAGAACGTTTCACAGAAGCAGAAGAAAATTCTCAGCCCGTCACTGTTTACAAGATAGAACACAACCAGGATTAATTTTTAAGGGTATGCAAGAAGGCCAGATCCCAATAACCTTTAGAATTCAGAAGTTTACAGATGTAATTAAAGATATTTCTTTAATTTTTTATTGCCCCAGGTAATAATTGATTTGGTTATTTTTTTCTATAACCTTTTTATTAAACATTTTTAGCTCATAAAAAGCTTATTTATCACAGAAAAATTACCTTTCCGTGTCTTCTGGGTAACTTCGAATTCTAATCAGTTTATCAGAATGAACCATGTAATACTTTGGGATGATGCAAAACCTTCGGAGGTTTTCTTTGAGAATATTAATATAAAGTATAAGAATAAGATACTAACTATGGTAAATTGACTGTGGAGTGGGCCCTCTGCTTAGGGCTCTGCACTGATTACCTCACTTGGTCATTTTATCAGCTCACATGAGGTAGAGCCCCCCCCCCATTACTGACTCCCCTTGGGAGGTAGGTACCTGAGGCTTAAAGACATGTGATGAGGGAGGAAGTAGCAGAAGGTAGCTTTGGCTTTGGAGGGTGTTGGCATCTGGATGCCACCCGCTTAGCCATCACTTTGCCCTGTGTATTTGACTGGGATTGAACCCACGCTCTGCCATTGTCCTCATCATTGCCCTTGGACCAGCCACGCAGCTTCTCTGCACTTGGGGTTCTTTCTCTCTAACATGCAGGTAACAGCACAGGTTCAGAAACCAAGGGCTGAAAAATGCCACTCTGTATTAGTGCAGTTGCAGATGGGGAAGCTCTCCGAGAATGTAGAACACCACCCTACACACAGCCAGAAGTTCGTTTTGTCCCTACAAAGATTGTCAAGGCAAGAAATTAGAGCCAAGATCCCAGCAGGCTCCTCATCTGATCTCTTCCCTCTTTTTGCACACTGGGCTGGAAGGAGGCTCCTTCCATATGGATGTCATGGACAGTCCTCATTCTGGTCCACTAGACTGAGCCCTAGCGATCTTCGACCCCAGTGGAAGACAACCCTCTTGTCTAGAAGCTCAGGGACACCAACTAATCTGCCATTGTCCTATGAAAGATGCAGAAACTGGTAGCGATGAGGATGTTCAATGAGCAATAGTGGAGGCAAAAGGACAGTGCAGATAAACGCTGCTCACTGATTCAGAAGGTTCGGGAAGCTCATGAATGTGGTCAGTGTTTTCAGGAGGAGGTAGCCTCTCCCTTTGTGTTTCCTGAGGAATTTAAACCTGCTGTAGGTGCACAGTGGGTGGGTGGGTTGGGTGCTTAGAAGAAATGGGATGTTTTTTACCTGAGACTCGGAGTTGTCCTTTGCATGGGCCCCCAGTGGTCCCAGCCACTCAGATACACAGACATGCACACACACACACACACACACTCATAAGGAAAGACGAATGCACACAAACCCACGCACACATCACAAAAGATGGTCCAGCACAGTATTCTATTTTTCAAATACTTAGCAAAATAGCAGAAGGAGGGGAAAATCAATAGATAATATATGATAAAATGAATCCTTCCTTCCTTAATAAGGAAGAAAGAAAAAATGTACAAAACATCGACACTAGGCTCAAAGCCAGTGATGGGGGCCGTCCCTCTGGTCTCATCAATCCCAACTAATGAGACAGAGATTCCCAGCCACAAAGCATCTCGTTCTCACAAGGGGTCGCTTCCGTAAAAGTGGGACAGAAAGAGTACAATGATTAGTGCTAACTCAGGTCGCTGGGGGAAAGACAAACGTTCATAAAGGAGCTTTTGTTGTCAGAGTGAGGTTTTAGAACGTGTCTCAAAAGGATGTGGCAAAACTGCTATAAAGAAATAAATACACGTATACATGTGTTTGTATAAATACATGAATGGTTACTTTTCCTTCAGTACATCCTCATCAGCAGGAACCAAGACTGCTGAATAAGGAGGCAGAGGGACGGGAAGCTTGAGTTCACGGCAACATTGACTGTTCTGTTTCCCTTGCGTTGGGTGCTCAAAGCCGTCACTGGCGTGCTGTTTAGCAGGCCACACCTGTGCTGCTGGAATACAGTTCAGACTTATTGGATGACTCTTGTCCAGGTCACCAAAGTCACTTTCTGGGTGACAGTGGTCTTTCTAATTAAGAGAACGTCCATCTACACTCTATGCCCATGAATGAGAGGGGGCCTCTGCTCTCAGAGAAGCCGGTCTCCTAGCTGTGTTGTCTCCCAGTGTTTTTAACGCCTCGCCCCCTCCCACAGCTCCTAGTACCACAGTCTCTCCCAGGCCCCTGGGGGATTCCTGACTTTAAATAGCTCCTCTCGCTCTCTAGAGTGGAAACCCTGAGGGCAGGCACCCACAGCCTGGGTGCTGCCGGCTCTGCCTTGCCTCCAGAAGGCTCTCAGCTGACCCTCCTAGACAGCTCCAGATTCATGCAAAGAACAGGGTTTTTAAATTTTTTTTTTAATTTCCATCTCCATTTGTGGAAATCAACTGTTGAGCTAGAGCAAACCGAGTTCGGTGGCAAGATCTAGTGAGGCAGGAAAGCAAGGCATGAAGTCAGAGTTTCAGGCTTCAGGTAAAGCCTGAGAACAGGGTTTTGGTTTTTGGTTTGTTTGTTTATTTGTTTTAATAGTTATTTCTATGGGAAGAAACACCCCTCTCTCCCGCACTCCCCAAACAAAATACAATTAGGCCTGCCTTCTTAACGTTGTCTACCTCCTCTGTCCTTTTAACCAGACACCCGTGGCAAAGACAGGCACCTACCTGTGGGGCTCAGGCCGACCTCCCATATCCCTAAGTATCCCTGAAGATCACTGTAGCAGGAGTTACACCAAACTTGGATACACAGGGCAACAGACCCAAATCTCTCTTCTCTTCAACCTGTCTACCCTCTGCTACCCACAGCCCCACACATGCATGGGCATCACACATATGAGCAATCCACGCGGAGCATGGCGGTGACACCTAAGCAGCCTAGGTCTCAGTGAGGGTTCCCGAGGCCTGGGGTGACACACGTTCACTCATTCATTCACTCATCCACCCAGCAGAAATTTACCCCGGGCACTCTGCTGGGTGCCGAGCAGTTTCCACGGTAGGATGATGTGTCTCTGCCCCCAGTGAGCTTCAAACTCAGATGGTGACTTGGGATTTCATTGTATCAGGACTTCCTATGACAATGTTTTCAGGGATTCATTAAAAGGAGGGGCGCCCATTAAAAGGGACCACTGATAAAATGGAAGGATTGGAAAATGGGGGCTATTAGGGAAAACTACAATAGAAGCAGTATCATTTAGCAGAAGAAAAGGCTGAAGTGATGACTTAATAAGAGTATTTAAGTGTGTAGAGGACGGACTCCATTGTGGGTCTATCATCCATGAATTTATCTGAAATCCTTTTTGAACCAAATTATCTTTTTTTATCTGTGCTATCTCGAGAGGTAATGAGCTCCTTTTGCGGACCGTCTGCTGTGTGAAATAACACATGCTTTTGCCTCTGCGATTTCTCCCTTTACATTTATAGGAGCTCCCACTAATTCTGGGTTTCCAGCCTTGGGGTGTAGGTCCTTGAGGGGCATCTCCTTCCTGGACTGGACCCGGCACAGTTAGGCCAGCTTCTTTCTAGAATCCTTGTTTTTCCTTCTAGAGAAGACCCTCACATTTTGTTCTGAACTCCGTTACACAATGTTCTCAAATTCTCCTAGCTCTTGTGTGTCATTTTAGGGGTATGTGATCACCAACCAATTTATCAATTAAATTAAAATACACTTCCCTCACATTTGAACATCTCTAAATCAAGATATGTTCTCTCATCTGTGTTAAGAAAGCAATGTCTCAGAGCTTCATTGGCTACATTTTTTTTTTTCCTTAGCAGTTAGGGAAGATCATAGCATGGCTTGACTGGCTCCTTCAATTTCGTGAATTATGGTGTTAATATATTGTTGTCTGTGTGGAATGGTGGCTGCCGAAGCACATGGTAATGTTTCTGAGATGCCTCTTGCATGCCCCAGGATTTAATTGGAGTATTTGTTCAGTGTTTATTCAGGTTTTTTAGATTACCACCACCATCTTTGATATCTCAGAAGCCAAGCCAGCTTCTTTGTGATTTATAACTCGTCACGTAACACCACGTGCCCATCGGTACTCAAATGATACTAACCCATGAAACTGGTGAGGAAGCATCCAGAACCTTGGCTTCCATTCCTAACCTGGCTCCCCAGGCAAACAAACCCCATAGGATTCCCTGCCCACTCGCATTGGCTCTGTTTGGAAGTGTGAGAAGGACCCTGTACTCATCCTCCCAACTGGTTTGAAGATAAAAGCTAAGACAGCTCTGAGTTCCTTGACAAAAAGAGTTGCGGAAAACAGCATGGTGTCATTATTATGATCATGTTGACCATGGCCCTGGAAATCGGAGTCATTCTGGAGAATGAATTTTCGTCTCAAGGACAGCTCTTTAATCAGTGCTTAATTGGAGGCAGAGTCTGTTCAGCTAGCGTGGCTCTGCTTTCTGAGGCAGATTGTATTTCACTTTGCATAATGAGGCAATCTTTCTGTTTACTGATTATTTCCTTATATAACTTGATCACTGGAGAGGAGTCACCACCAAGACCTCTAACAACTGACTAATGAACACACCCCCAGCTCCTGATGTGCAGGGTCCTCCAGATGCCTCCCAGGCTTGCAGACTGAAGTCTGTGCACCCTGCATGTCAGAGGCAGTTTGCCAGAAGGCAAAGTTTACATTTCTGGCATTTTACCCAGAAAACCAGAAGGAAAAGAACAAGGTAATGTCTCCATGGCTGGCATCTTGAAGATAGGAGATAGGATGTGAAATTCCTAGGATTGACCTAATTATAGCACAAGTAACATTTCTATAGAAATTTATAACTGCATGTTCATTTCCTCCTTGCCACCACCATGATAGAAATAAGCAAAATGGCCCACTTTGTGTCTGAAAGAAGCATTAAGTGAAGCAGTTGACTTGCCCCGAATCACGCTAACTCCGGGAAAAACCAAGAACTGAGTCCAGGTGTTTTGATCCCTAACTCTGGCTGTCATACCGCCTCCCCTTGAAAATTGACTGTATTGCAGGCGTGAGCCCTCATGACAACCATGGTGCCATCCACCTGCACACTGTGTCACTAGTGATTCAGATAAGGGAGCCAATAGGCTTGTTCTGAATTTCTTTCATTATTTCCCCATTCAATTTGTCTTGGTAGCATAGGCTGGAAACACTGACTTTCTCCATTATTCCTATAGTATCTCCATCCTTCTGTCCTGTGTAGAACTTTTCCTGATATATAACTTCTTTGGGTCTCCATGTGTCTGTTTGCTGTCTGTCTCCCCTGTAGAATGTCAGGTGCACATGGGTATGTTTTGTTACATGCCCAAGATCCATCATTGGCACTCAACAATTATTTGTTAAGTGCATGAATAAGTAAAAGATGCCTGAAATGGCTAAATTTCCCAATCAACCCCCAAGTTAGTAACATAGACTTTTATAAATGAGCCACTTCACTGTAGATTTTATTTCCCTGAACAACAAATCTGCATTCACTGTGGTCATGGCATTTTGGAGTGTTAACTCGGCATCTCGAATGGTACTGCCAGGAACGCCATATCATCCGCATTTAATTATGCATTTACTATATTATGAACCTTGGTTCTCTCATTACAGCCTCAGGAAAATTAAAAAGGATGCCAAATAGCACACCAGGGACCATTACAGTGATACAGTCTAGATTTCAGAATAGCAGTGGCTATATTTATGGTCTTCCTGGGTTCAAGTACTTTCATAATTTTTTATATTAACTCAATGAACCTTCTGATTTCCCCAAACTTATGTAAGCAACCTTGGTAACATGGTAAGGAAAAAAGTAAGGTTTTAGTTGTTTTGTGTGTGTGTGTGTTTGTGTGTGTGTGTGTGTGTGTGTGTGTGTGTGTGTGTGTATGCAGCAAAGCTAGCTCTCTCCTCTGCTGATAAACCATCTCTTGTAAAGCTCAGCAAAGCTTCAGGAAAAATCTCCAGCCTCCCTTGATAACATCAAGTCCCTCCATGCAGACACTGTGCTGTGTTGGTCCATGTGCCTATAAAGTTGACCCCGTGCTCATCATTTGGTTAGAAGGGATGACACCAACATAAGTCAGTGTTACTTATCACCATGTTGGACCTACCCCTCAGGATGGGAGCTGCATGCATCTGCTTGTAGCAGGTTGAACAGACATCAGTAAATAATACATTGTAAACATAGGTCACCTGTGGATTGGTGGCAGGCACTGACCACCATAAGCTTGCTTCTCGGACATGTGAAGCCAAAAGATCTCCTTCACCCATCCTTTCAAAACATCCGCCTTTCCAAATGTATCACTCTGTTTTGAAAAGCTCGCACTCATCCTTCAGTATAAAAACACAAAAGTGAAATAAGCCAGGCGGTGAAAGACAAGTACCATATGATGTCACCTTTAAGTGGACCATAATCAACAAAAGAAACAAGCAAGCAAAATGTAACCAGAGACACTGAAGTTAGGAACAATTGGGCAGTAATCAGAGAGGAGGTAGGAGGGGATAATGGGGAGAAAGGGGGGAAGGGTTTCCAGGAACAACTATAAAGGACTCATGGACAAAACCGAGGGGGGGATGGAATTAGAGGAGGGGGTGGGAGGGAACGGTGGGGGGTAAATGCAGACAACTGTACTTGAACAACAGTAAAACAATTTAAAAAAAAAGAAAAAAGTCTAAATTTAACCCCATCTACCCCAGGAATGTGATCCCTAATCCTGAGACACTTTGAGATATCTAGAAGTGTTTTTGCTAAAACATAGCATGGCTGAGGGGCTTCAGGTTATGGGAATCAATATGAATTTATGAATCAACAAAAGGGAAGCAATGCACTTAACTTTGGATAGTATTTTTGAGGAAGAGAAGTTCATGCTCACCTACCCTAACTTTCCACTAACCTCTCATTATGTGTGAGGAAATGGAGGCCCAGAGGAGCAATGTGGCTTGTCCTAGGACATGTGGTTACTTAAATACAAGCTGGTGTTCTTTAATGTCTAATTTAATGTGGTCTGTGGATGCTGGAAAAGAGGATATGGCTGGGTTTTTAGACTTGTCAGTCCTGGGCTTGTTCACTCACTGGGAGAAACATTTCTAAAATTTCTTTCTGAGGGGCCATTCTCAGTTTTTGTGAGACTGGGGTTTACTTGACTCTCACTGTGAAGCTCCCTAGAATTCAGACAGTCTTTGGGTATCACCCAGAATGTGGTTATCAATGAGTACATTGCCTTGGGTTGGTGGAGGGAGATGGGCGTGGTGGTGGCTGACAGGAGGGAGAGGGCAAAAGAAAATAAAGAGAGAGCAAGGCCTCAGGGGACCTGGGAGAATTCACCCTCAGTGCAGAGAATACCTGCTCCTAATTCCAGCTGGGTGACAAGAACAGATGTGAAGGAGAATACCTTCGTTATAGCTCCTGTCGAGGCTGACCCAGGAACAGAAGTGACTTGAAGAGAAAAGCTTGCCTGTTACATACGTTCTGGGATAGACGTCTTCAATTGCAGGTTAATTACGGAGGCTTCACTTGCTGGTTGGCCCTGGATTTCAAAGAGCAGCTGCAACATGAGGGGGAAATTTTTTTGAAGATGCTCAAGTCCAGTGTAAACACCACTCCCCATATTTATTAGACAGGATAAAAAATAAAAAAAGATAATGTGTATTGTACTCACATCATGGGCCACCAGAAAAACTGAATTTCAGTCTCCTATTTAAGAATTACTCTCATTTTTTTCTTTGAGGGCAGGGCAAGAGTCATTTTTATGGTGGTGGGTAGATGAGGAAATTGAGGGGGGATTCTTCTGAACCTTGATTGGTTCGTATGCACCTGACTCGGGTCATCTCTTATTTCCTCAGGGGATCATGCTTTGCATACTTTATGTTCCTGGAAATTTATCTGTTCTGTAGACATTCTCAGCTGCTTTACTATATAGTGTGCCAGTGGCCTGTCCTGTCTCGCTGACTCTCTGAAGTTTTTTAAAATTAAAAAATTTGTATTTTATTAATTTTAAAGAGAGAGAGGGAGAGAGAGAGGCTGAGAGAAACATTGAAACATTGCTTTGTTGTTCCAGTTATTTATACATTGATTGGTTGATTCTTCTATGTGCCATGACCAGGGACTGAACCTGCAACCCTGGAATATAGGGTCATGCTCTAACCCACCGAGCTAGCTGGCCAGGGCTAAAGTTTCTTAAAATGTGAGCATCTAGTGACTGTGGGCAGAATGACCATCAGTGAAGAGATAAAACTTGATGCAGTTAACAACTTGTGAGTCTTCCCTTTTTAAAGAAACAACAGAACACGTTCACCAGCTAATTCGCAGCAATGTTCAAACTGTGATCACGCTGAGAAGCCACAAAGGGTGGCCATGTTGCCCGTTAGTCAGTGTGAAGAACAGGATGACTTATCCAGTGCAATAGAATCTGCCAGAGTGACTTTGCTGATGATGACTGTCTAGGATGTGTGAACTGCTTCAGGGATATCCTTCCCTGTGGTGGTGGGGGGCATGGGCTAGTCTTTGGTAATCCTGGGCTGAACCCAGGACACACCCACTATGGGTAGATTTTGGAGAGAATGTACATCTGCCTAGATATGAAGTGTGGACCCCCTGACTATTAGACATATGACTTTAAACAAGTTGTTTGTGCTCCAGTGTCCTACCCATTGTCCATGGCATGGGAACAATAATGTCACTAACCTCTCAGGAACGTTGAAATAATTAAATGTGTATAAATACATGTAAAGCGTTAGGACAATTCCTGGCCTGCAGTAAGTGCTAAAAAAAGTCATACTTATTATTAATGATACTTTGATCAATCTGTTTATCTAACAGCAACATTGAAGAGGGAGCACACCATGAAAATTAATCATTTTCTCAGCTCTCATGAAAACCGCTCCACAGCACAATGGGAAAATCATTGACTTAGGCATTATTTCCAGCTATGTTAGGGCTCATTGCCTTGCCTTCTAAGATCCAGTTTCCTATCTGTGAAACAGAGCAATAATAGCCTCCTTGTATGCTGTTACGAGGATGAACTATCATTGTGCACCAGGTGGGGCAGAAGGAGGTTCACAGTTCTTGTACGGGAAATAATACAATAATCAATAAATCATAGTACAAGAATAAACTCTGTGTTTCACCTGCTCACGGCGGGGAACGCTTTGGCCCCACCCTGTACTGCAAACACCGTGCCTGATACAGAGCGGTCGATGGTCAGTGTGTGTCCGTTCCCAATCCCTGCCCAGTCACATTGAGTCAGCTGGGAAAGCGTGCTGCATTATTCATCTAATGAATATTTATTAAGAGCCTACTCGGTGCCAGGCCCCAGGCTGGGCACTCAGGATGCTGGAGAGTGGGCCCAGCTCTCGCAGAGCTTGCATGGCTCTGGAAACAGCACTTTGATAGTCAGGGAACAGAAGGAGACTCTGGTGATTATCTTCTCATAAAAGAGAAGATCCAAGGAAAATTGTGTTGGAGAAGGAAACTGCCTTTGGATTCTTCTGTCTCCTTGAATCGGACTGCCAAGCCCCGTCAGACCACAGACCTGCGCTAGTACATCACTCTCCGTGGAGAAAGAGAAAAGGGAACTGCATGTCACTGATTAGGCTAATTTCAGTGTCCCATCTGTCCTCATGGCTCAAGATTTTTAGTTGCAGTTCCAGAATCCTTCAGAACTTAAGACCAACTATCAGTTCTCACTGAGAGTTTACTGGCTGATGTTGCCGAAATTTGGAAAGGCGGCTGCCTGCCAGAGTGCTTTGTAGAGCTCAGAGTCACGATGTTTTTCTCCTGGGAGCTTAAAGTTTAATTTCATTCAAAGCTATTTCAAACTAAATGAGGAATTTACAAGAAGAAACACTGGTCTGTGGGAGAAAGGCATGTGGCAGTGGGGAAGAGGTATGATCTTGGAACTGGATGGCCCTGAAATTAGGGGAGGCAAGTGATTAGGGGTGTAGGCTCTGGTACCTTGGTTCTAGCATCTTACTAACTGTGTGAACTTGAGGTTGTTACTGAGACATTCTCGGCCTCAGTTTCTTGATCTGGACCATGGGGATGATAACAACTTCATCAGGTTACTGGAAGGGCATAATTCAGTTAAGATCCACTTAAATGTGTCCTAGTGGTGAGGAAGGAGGTGCTATTCCAGCATCATTCTTAGCGAGCAAAGGGGGATGGTGCTCTGTAGGGAGGGGTGGAAAGAGAAAATATAGCACATTTATGAGGACCTACTATGTGTTACTTCTTTACTGTGTGCTGGGGAAAGAGGAGATACAGGGGAAAAAGAAACCACTCATTGTCTGAGCATTTTCAAAGTCAGGCAACTTTCCCACATTATTTAATTAAATCTTCACAACATCCTTAATAGATGATAACTTACATGATTTATAACTTGCAAATGAGGAAACAGACTCCAAATGTGCATAAAGCTAATAAATGACAGAGATAAAACTCAAATGCTGGGTGCATTCATTCCCAAATCCATCCTCTTCCCACTCTTCAAAAGTTGAACGAGACCCCCCTTTCCTCCAGGGAGCCCCAGGTCTAGCACAGTAGAAACGCTGCGAGCGTGTGGACAGCTGAGTTTCAGCACCACAGGTCTGCCGTGGGAGTGGAACTTAGTTTCCTGGGAACCGCATTTACCTCAGTTATTGAATCTGAAGTTCCACCAGTGGGAGAAGTTGTCATCTTACCTATTGAAGGCAAACAGTCACTTCTATCATTTTCCCTTCACATTTTTGGAATAGATACATACCCAGTTTAGGATTTTTCTCCTCTCCCTTGACCCAAAGGTGGTCTAAACTCCAAGCACCTCAGTAACTTTAGACATTTTGTCTGTGGCTGTTTTCTCATGTTGCTCACCTTCGCCGAGGAGGAATTCATCCACCTCTCTTGCTCCCCTGCTGATGTGCACGGTGTGTTGTGATTCACATTGCATCTCATGGTGCTGATGACAGGTCTCCTTCATGGCACTTACATGAATGTCCTGTTCTCATTAGGCTTTTTAAAACACTGCAGTTCTCAAAAATAAATAAATAAATAAAAATAAAACAAAAACCACCACCAACAACAAAAACTGGTTATCACGTAAGACAGTTTGGTGATTGGGAGTGCAAACAGCCTGCCCCTACATTGTGCACTGGCTTCATCTGAGAAGCAGAGAGCCCTCCATGTGCCTGCCTCAAAGTCACTCTCCTGCCCCGTCACACTTTGTGAACAGCATTAAAGGTATCTGTTTTGCCTGTGTCTTTCCCACAGGGAGAGTCTTCAGGTCCAGGATTTGGAGGATCTGGCACACGTCTCAGCACCTGGTACATGGTGAGTGCTCAATAAATGTCTGTTTATAATAATGTATGAGTGAATTCATGAATACTCAAAAGATACTTAAAAACCAAAGGCAGCGCTCCCTGGGCAAATGTTAGTCATATGCATGAGTTCTTTGGCAATTGTATTTTCACTTTGCTCATCTCAAATGAGAGAACATGGTTCCAAGTTAAGGGAGAAAGGGCAAAGGTCAAGATACCTTGGGAGACCAGTGTTGAGCGCTGGGTGAGACCCAGTGCCAGCTCATCTGCGTTAACTCTGTGAGGAACGCTTTGCCTGTGCTGATCTCATTCTGGTTAAAAAACACGGCCCCTGATTGCTCATTCTCTTTTATTTAGGACACAATGATTTTGGACTCTTTAAAAATGCCCTTTACTACATCTCAAGGGAAAACATCATGGCAAACTCTTGCCTGTGAAAAGATACGTATTTTTGAGAACATCGGTGTTAAATGCAAAGCTGGATGAGAGGGTGTTACGAATTGGTTCACTGTGTGTCTCTTTCCAAGGCACTGCCCTTAGATTCACTAAAGCTCACTGAATCCTGGAGCCCAAAGGGTTAATTCTGGCTGGTTTTTCCTCTCGTGAATTGTGCCTCCGATAGGAAAGGATGTCAGAGAATTAGCCTGAGCCACCATGCCTGAACACCAAGCAAAAACCAGGTTGCATATCCAAGAAAGAAAAAAAAAAAAAGAAGGGGCTAATGTTAATTGGGTTCTCATTACAAACTGGGCATCTTAAATCACCTCATTCTTACAGCAAACTTATAAGATGGTTATTATTATACCTATTTTACAGATGAGGAAAATAAAGCTCAGCATTTAGAAAACATACTCAGTAAGTGGCAGAGCCAGATTTTGCCCTGGAGGTCCACATGGGGAGGGTTGGACTTGTGGGGAGGCACAGCCTGAGCTGGATAGCCAGGCCTGATGTTCGGGAAGCCCATCTGGACAGAACCACAGGCAGAACCACGGCCCCGGCGGAGCTCACTCTCCAGGATTAGAATTTGTGTGGAGACAAGGCCTAATGAAAGGATTCAGGCTACATGAAAGGGGAAAGAAGCAGAATCCCCTGCTTGGAATGAATAGAGTGCTTCAGGACTGCGAGTGGTCCAAAGAAGTATCTTTTGTGCCAAGTATTGATCTCGAGGCACTGACTGTCTGCCTCACGCGTGGCTTTGAAGCTGCTTTCGTGGCAGGAACAGATAAGGCAGGTAAGTGGATGAGGCCAGGCTCTGTGTGGGCCACCTCCTCTGGGGAGGCCTCATGCCTTCTTGGGTGACACGAAAGTGAGTCTGATGAATGGTGGAAGCTTCTGCATTAGAAATGAAAGTTTGGGTAAAAGCTTGTCTCTGAGTCACGAATGTGGAGGTCAGGGGCAGGGCAGTCAGGGCCCGTGAATCTGCCCAACAGTAGGAGGAGCCAGGTCAGTGATAGAGCCCTTGACTGGCCTTAGATGTTTCAGACGGCTTCAGTGAGGGTGCAGGGGGGCTGTAATTCACTTGTCAGGTAACTGATAAAAGGGAACCTTTACATTCCGGATCTGGAAGCCTTCTTTAACATCACCTGTAAAAGCCAGTAACTCCCACTGTTCCCCAAGGGTTAGTGACTAAATAAAACAGCGGCCAGCTGCCGCTTGAGGTTATAATTGGGGGAGTGTTATGATGTGGGTCATGTGCTACAGCGAGAGGGATACAGAAAAGACCAGGTTCGGGTCCAGGTTCAGAAGGGAGCGCTCTCGTCATCCTTTGTTGGTGACAACAGGGAGCCTTTAATATGAGGATGACCTAGTTTTTATAAAAGTGCGAATTCCCCAGTTTTGTCTGGGGCTGCTTCAGAGTTTTCCTATTCAGGAAACGAGATGGAGCTGCCTTTTCCTACCTCTTATAAACAGATAAAATAGGGGAAGCCCACCCATCAGGTCATTTTCTTAAAGCCATAGCATGAGCCCATAGCAGGCTTACCTGGCGCCTCTCTACTTAGCGATGTGAGCATGAGCCTCTTTCACCTAAGAATGTACCTTGGCCTTGCAATGGGAGTTGCCATTTCCTCTGTGACATCCAATTCACCATCCGGTTTCTTCCGCCTCCCCAGGCTGGAGGGCTGCCATTGGTCAGACTGCAGGAATGACCTGTTTGGAACTGCCACGCCGCCTTCCTGAACACCCGTGGGCAGAGCTACAGGTGCACAGCAGGAACGCTGGTGGAAAGTGCTCTGGTTTTCTTTCACGTCTGCCACAAACATCAGGTTTTATTAACAGGGAAGGCAGCTTTCTAACGAAATACAGCCTTCACTTCTTTTATATTTGGTAATGTCCCAAACTCTTTATCCAAATGAAGCATAAAGCGCTTACAACTGTGTTTTGCCGTCGCCATGACCAAGGATTCTATTCATTTGCAGCAACATGGGGTTCAATGGAGTGGAAAATAAGCTCTGAAAATGGCTCTTGCCACAAAATTGTATCGATAAATAGGAAAGGCCAATTTAGATTTCTCTGACCAGTCTCCCCCTGTGACAGAAATTAATACGGCCAAGCGGTCGGTGACAGAGGCTGGGTGAGCCAGGTGTTGAGGCCTGCCAGGTGTGGTGGCCTCTTCTTACTGTTCTCAGCGCTGACTGAGGGGGTCCTTGTGGGGGTGAGGGGCGGGGCCCTGAGTCAGAGGCAGACAGAAGCCTCTGGGGTGCCCAGGAGGAGAGCTGCGGGAAGCACCGTGCTGTGGGCCATTGACCACGCCCTTGCTTTGGTACCTCTGAGTCTGCACAGACTGAGACCTTTCCCCAGAGGTGTCCAGCCCAAGTTAAGAAAATGAAGAGCCAGCTCATTTTCTACTTCTCTGAATCGGCGTCATTTCTGTCTGTTCATTTTAACACACCATATTCTCATAGTAAAATTCTAGCAGACACATCCGAAAATAAACACATGGTTGATCTGTGGCTTATCCATGTGGAGATGAATAAAACATCAAGCTCAGGTGTAATGTAGCCAATTAGGATGTTAAAAATGTGTGGGAAGTACAAAGACTTGTGGTGGAGGATACGGAAGTGAAGTGACATGCAGAGTCAGCACCGACACGTTCTGTGTGATCCTGGGCAAACCGCGTGACCTCTCTGAACTCAGTTGCCACATCCGTACAAATGGGCCTAAGAATGGCTGTGCTGCTCACTCCTCAGAGTTGTTGTAACTAAACGAGGTTGTGCCTGTGACAGTGATGGTGATGGTCTGGAGACACTGAAGCTGCTCTTACTCACCACCAACTCAGCCCTGCTGTCGAAGGGCAGATGGCACCCGTGGAGGTAAGAGATGCCTTTCAGACCACTCCCGGGTGTCACTGGCAGCAGACAGGTGACATACCCAGGACTCTGAGGAGCTGGAGTCCAGGGCTGCCCGTTCGGGGGGCCCTTGGGCAGCTGCCCTCACAGCTCCCCTCTTCACTTGTGTGAAATGAGTGGCTGTGCCAAATTACCGCTCAAATTCCTTCCTGGCACCCCCATTTGAATGTCTTTGATCAGTGATGTATCATAATAGAAACCCAGATGGTAAACTAGGAAAGCAGGGGTGTCTGTTGTTATCGCTAAAGCGAAATGATCACAGTTCGCTCGTAGTTTGATGTTGAAGGGCAAGGTCAGGGAGGAAACTCTGGAACAGTTTTTAGAGATCTGTTCTCGCCAGGATAAACGTGTCTTGAACCCAAATCACAGTACTTGTGCTGTTACACGAGACCTTCACATTTCTTTTTTTTTAAATCTCCATCTGAATCATCTGTCCTATGGCAATGAAGCTTGTTAACGATGGCTCCTCTCCTTTTCAGATACCTGCTGAGATTCTTAAGTCTTGGCAAAGAAGTAAAAACTATGTTTTCTTTGCCCATTCCCACCCAGGTAGAAGCTGACTGACTATATTACGTCCTCTCCTTGCCAATAGAGGTGTCTTGGGGACCTTCTCTCATATTGAATGTGCAGAATAACACACAGGAGAGCATCCCAGGCCTCTTGCTTGTGACTAAGCCCCTCCCAACCCTCTAAATGCAATGCATGTCAGGAAACCCTGACAAGTAGCAACTCCAGGAAACGCTCAGCATGAATGAACAAGGCCACCTTCTCCCTCTGTGTGCTCTTGCCAGACTGTCCCTTCCACCTGGCAGGGTGTCTGTCTGCTGCTTTTACTAGCCAGAGACTAGGGGACAATCACACAGACTTGCAGCAGGTGGAACATGGAGGGGAACATTGACTTGTAGTCTGTGTCCCATTAGCAACGTGGGTGTCCTGTGGTTCCTCTTGCCAGTTATGCCCTTGGAGAAAGCTCAACTCCTCTATTAAACTTTAAAGTATCCAGTCAGTTCCGAGCGCAATGTTGTGGTCAGAGCCGAGATACCAGCTTTGGCTGCCTTGGTTAAATTATTCATGGTAGGCTAGTCAGTGCTTTTTTTTTTTTTTTTTTTTTTTTTGAATTAATGAATGAAATGCAGGAAAACATTCTTTCTGCAAAAACCCAAGGGCAAAATAAAGCCAGTTAACCTCCGCTCATCATGCCCTGACCCTACCTGGAGGAGCACAGGGTCAGTCAGTGAGTTTTTACAAACACATAGGGGGGATGTAGCAGGAGGGTGGCGGAAGTGCAGCAAGGAGTCATCGGCACCTCCCTGCAGGATTCCCTGCAAAGCAGCAGAATTGCCCCTGCTGCTCTCACCCTACAGTTCCCTCCTCAAGAGGGAGATAAAAGGAAGTAGGGGTGTGACTTGGCTTAGAGAAAGAGTGCTGTGGATCTTCGTTGCATCTCCATGAGAAATCAGGGGAGGAGCTTCAGCCTGGCCCTCTAGCCAAAGGAGGAAGGTGCCAGGAGAAGCACTCTTATACATGGAGGTGTCTGCAGGAAGAGGAGACTGGTCCCCAATTCCCTAACTGGACGGCTGCTTAGCGAGTGGGCTCCTGTTTGAGTGGGGTGAAAAACAGATGGGAGAGAGAGGGCAGCATGAAGCGGTTACATTTGTTGGGTTTGGCAAGGGTAAAGTGGATGTGATTAAAGGTAGCTTGAAGGCTCTTGTTGTTGCCCTGACCAAGGTGGCTGACATACGGAAGAGGACACCCTGTCAGCGAGAGAATATGGTTTGAACATTAGGGAGGTGGGTCAGAAGAGGTCAGATCAAAGCTTTTCATCTGCTTCAAGAAGCTTGAGGAACATGAATGTTCCTCAAAAAAGATGCCTGCCCCTCAATGGCATTAAAGGCCAGAGGATGTCAACCAAGAGAGAATCTCAGAGGCACAGAGATTCCTAGTTCACCTCCCTACTTCAGTGTACTGGAGGAAAGACAGAGACCAGGGAAAGGGAGGAAGAGGTGGAGAAGCTAAAGAACAGACCAGGCTTCCCTGCACACTCCAAGCCCCACCCAGCCAGAGTCAGGCTGAAAGAGGTGGGAGGAGGGGTGTGAGGTGGATGGTTTAAGCTGGGGTGAGTGGATAAGACCAAACTAAAGTGTTTAATACGTGAAAGTGATCAGAAACCTACAGCATCTATTCTACACATCATGAAGGGTTTCAAAACAGAGATTCAAACACAGTTAAAGGCAGTGATTGAAAAAATAATAAAACAATTTCATTTTTGTATCCCGATGAATCAGATTTTTCAATAAACCGATTGCGTGCACAGAAATATAGTGTCATTTACATGTCTTAACATTAATAATGTCATAATGTGTATATCATATTCTAGCTTGCTTTCCCTCAGCAATATTCCTCAGAGAACTTCATGTGTCAATACACAGGGGTTTTGTTGTAATTTATAACTTCCACGTAGACTTTCACAGTAAAGCAGTTGCAGAGTTAATTTGGCCATTATGCAGCTGGTGCGTTTTCAGATGCTGTGGAATAACCTGATGGTTGGGCACAGTTACACTGTGAAGGAGGCCAGGGTTGGCATTGATCTCTCCGGTAGGACCACGCCTTCTGAACAGAGTAAGAACTTGCCCAGGATTTCTAAACCCCTGGTGCGCTCTAAGGCTGGGCTCTTGGTACATGGCGATGGGGGAGAGTGTCCAGACAGCCTGCGTGGGGAGGGGATCGGCTCCTCTTCATCCTCCCACTTGGGATTCTTCCGAACCCCCATCTTCCTGATGTGGAAGCAAAGCCAGTGATTTCTGCTCCACACTCTCTCTTCTCACCCCAAAATGAAAATGAAAATGAATTCATTCCTTCTCCTTCCAAAGTTTGGTTGTGTGGCAATTAACCAATAATGCCAGAAAAGCACTTTGAAACTCTTGAAATGGAGATTTATTAGGAACTTGAGAATGTATTGAAATGAATCACCACACCACTTAGATGTAATATTTCATATATATTTGTCAGATACATATATTTTAATCCCTAATTTATGTTTTCAAAATAATGCATGCTCATAACAGCAGGGTATTTTTTTCTGGTGATACTTTGCCTCATTGCCAGTAATTACTGAACAGATGTAAGGGTATCCAAGTAACTGTATGCAATATTAAACCTACAATGCTGAATGCAGAGTATATTACTGACTTCACATTTCTATAGCACTCTTGTCATCATGGTCAAACATCCATGAATACATCTTAAAATGTTGTGAGGTGCACCTCCAAATTCTAAGAATTTTGTTTTTTATTGGCTTTTCGCAGCCCCCCATCTGAAGCTTTAAAATGAGAGTTTCACATTTTCGCCCAACAGGACACTCTCTGAAACCTCTGCCTGTTTTCTCCTAAGAGTAGAAGAACCTGGCATTGTCTTTTCAGGACTCTTCCATTGATCTACCCATTGCTTTTTGTCTTTCGTAGGTTCTGTCCACCTTCCAAAATCTTAGTGTCAAGTTTTTAGCAACAAATACATCATTATTATCATGTACTGACCCAGTTCACTTGATGGCATGACTGTGTCTGAGTTGATGTTAGGAAAACTTACTGCTCCAAATGTGTCCCTGATTTATATTCTCAGCTGGCCTCTGATCTGCAGGTGCCAGTGAAGCACCCGGGATTGTCAGTGGGTATTGATACAGCGGGGAGGAGGCCTTCTTTCTCCCGAAAACTTGGCCCTCAGATGAGCCACCTGCCAGTGGTTTTCAGCTTCTTATTTTTGAACTCAGAGGAAAATATAAACAAAAATCACTTGGTATACCTGACAGTCTTCTGTTAGAAGGATTTATAGAGTCACAGGACTGGGAAGGAACCTATGAACCCGTACACTCCATGTGTTCCTGAACCTTCACGAATGTCAGCAAATTGGTGTCCCCAAAAGACTGACTCTCTTCTTCTTACAGCTTTTCAGAATAAGAAAATGTATTCCTCACTCTGGGTGAATCATTTTAACATTCAACAACCTTCATCACGGGATGTTTCTCTTTCAACTGTTGGGAAGTAGAATTGGGAACCATTGGCTTCTTGTCTGTAGAGATCCAGGCTGACACTTGGCATTGGTAGGTGGGCCAATTTGCTACCTTTGAAGACATTATCTTTCAGACACAAATAAACTTGTGTTTTTACCATGTTTGCTGTGTTTCAGTTTCCCAGTACTTTCTCCCAGGGCCCCAGGGTCGGACCCAGAGAAGCTCCCCCTGTCATGTTGCCATGGGCAGAGCAGGTCTAATGCTAAAAGGCCCCTCATGATTTTCTAACTGGAGGTGCATGTGGAAAGGCAGGCGGCTGTCTGTGTATCGGATGGACGCCCACTGACTGAAGGTCAGCGAGAGGAACAGGAGGGATTTTCTCTGAGGTCCCATCTGCATCAGCAGGAAAGCACACAGTAAACCTCTGAACAGTTTCTATGGAAGTGCAGGCGGGGGCACCGCAAGGCTGCAATTGAGGGAGAAAGAGCTCCAAATTGATTGATTGGCTATGGCAATTGAGGGAGAAAGAGCTCATCTGCCTTCCTGCCACCGTTTTTATCCTGGCTTGATGTCAGGCAGGGCTTGCTCTGTTGTCCCTTCCTTTGCAATGCTACCAGCCGCCAAAAGCTAGTTAGCTGGAGGTCACAAGTGAGGTCCAAAATACATCCGGGCACTGCCTGTGTCCTAGTGCCAAGCACGGCCTGTCCTTTGACATCCTAGCTCCTTATTTTCTTCAGTTCTTCTCAAGAAAACAATCCTAGGATTGATATGTGATGAATAACGAGGCATAGAGAATGATTGATAACTGGGTCTTTTTCATAAAAATAATTTGCATTATTAGTATTAGGGATGCTTCTGCCCTCTGGTCCAGATTTCTCCCCAACATTCAGGTAACAAGGTGCAGGAATGGGAATTGGAAGTTGCTCAGAGAGCTTTGGAGAAAAAGGAGTTGAAAAGTTTCACAGGAAATGTCACATAATCTACAAAAGACCAGAATTTTTAAGCAAAACACCTTCCTTTGAGCCCTGACTTAGGGCCTATCTTCCGGGACTTGACCATCGTAGAGGACTTTACAGCATGTGCTGTGTGATGTTAAGCAATGCTATGGGAAGATGTTTCAAATCAATGGCTCTGGAGGAGTTGAGTCTTGAAAGATAAGCAGGATCCATTAGGTAATAAGAAGAGAAGGGCCCAGGCCTGGGGGTTGGGAAGAGAGTGAACAGCTTCCCCAGGGATTTAGAAATTGTCCAGGTTGGTGGCACATTGAGCACATGCAGGGGAGTGGTGAGATGTCAAGTTGGCTGGGCAGTTTAGAGAGCATTTGGGACTTAGCCTGCAGGCAGTGGTGAATCACTGCCAAGCAAGGGCATCGGTGTATCTCTGGTTTTAAAAGTTATTTGGGTGTGTGGGGTGGGGGGAGGTTCGAAGAAGAATGAATTGATGGAGACAGAGTTGGAGGCAGAGAAACCATTCAGAAGGCTGATGAAGTAATCATGAGACGGACCTACTAAAGTAGCAACATTGGTGATGGTAAGATCCATATTGGAGATGGAGTTTGAACCATATTACAGAGGAAGAATTAGTAGAAATTGATTGATTGGCTATGGCAATTGAGGGAGAAAGAGTTCCAAGTTTGGGCCCAAGGAGAAGGCACTGAATTCAGTTTTAGATTTATGAATTGTGAGATGCCTATGGGATAGCCACGGGGCCATGTCTGGGCTGGCTTTGAGAGTCACCAGCATCTATCAATAAAGGAAGCCATAAGAGTGGGTGAAATTGCCCAAGAAGTGTGCTGAGAATGTTCCCTATCCTTGCTTTACTCTAGAGCAGAGTTCTCCAGGTACTGAGTATAGTGTTGAACATTCCCAGTGTCGTTGTCTCTGCAGAGTGGTAGACAGACGCTCCTACATTGTTATTCTGCCGTCTGGCCTCTACACACTCTCGCCTGTGATTACAAGCACATCTATATTTCATGATCCGTTCTAGTTTTCAGGATGAAATGGACAAATGTATTCTTCTTGATGGCATAAATAGACGACTTCATTTGGGCGTCCTCTTTGCTCACTTACCAGAGTAAAATGAGATTAAATAAAAGCCCTTCCACTTTACGTTCATGCCTCTGAGACAGCTTCACTGGTGACAAGTCCTTGCCTTGTTGCTAGATATAGAGGCGGCTGTTTTGTACTTTTCATTCTGTTCCTTGACTACCAGCACTAGATACTGAAACTGTTATCACTGCCTTGGCTTCCACAGAATAGTCTGTATATCTGTTCATCCCTGACTGCCTGTGGATTGCTGTGAATGTTCATAGAAGGGGCAGGGAGGGAAGAGGGGCTTTGAAAATTTGATTTTCTAAGGTCTGACAAAAGAGTAAATGTTTTTAGACTAGAAAATCCCCCAACAACCCGGAGTAGCAAATACATGCACCTTAGTGTTCTGATGGTTGGAATGTCCTGAACGAGGAAAGGCTGCCACCGCATCAGGCCTGTCTTCTTGCCACAGCTCAGATGCCCTTTGAGGCGCTGAGAGGTCCGGTGACTCTGAGTGCCAGTCACTCACAGATTTCTCCTTCTCTTCTGAAGTAGCTTTGTGCTAGCAGGTCTCCCCATATTTCAGACACTGCCTTGTTGTGTCAAAGAACATTCTAAGCAGAAGTATTTGTATTCTGGCCTCCGGACTCTGCACTTCTAAAATGGGAAGCCAGACATGCATCCCCAATCTACTGGGATGGAGAGGATGTGATTCCATGCCCATTCATAGGCTCTTTTGCTTGTGCCTGATAGGAGACCCTGTTGAAGATGTCAAAGATGTATGTGTTGTGTATGAGAGAGGAGCCTTGCCCTGATTATCTGGCTGATTCCACCAGCTCTTTGCCTTCTTTGATGAGTGAAGACTGGGCCTAGCTCTGCCCACACAGGTGGGGGTGGAGGGGAGGATGGAGTGGCCTGTGCGAGCTGCACTCTTGTGACTCACCCTTGGCTGGTTTCACTTTGGGGACAGAGCTTCTGTGTTAATAAAAAATGCTGCTAATCAGAGTGCCATATTGAAGGATTCGGTGCACTGTGTCCAGAAAAACATCTTTATTTCAATGGCAAAAGTGCCAGGGAACAAAAGAGCATGACATGAGCATAATGGGTTGATTGAAGTCAAGAGAGAGGTAGCTGGCTGGAAGCAGGAGGGGGGAGGGCAGAAGCTCAGTGTCCAGCGGGGACTGAGTCAAGACAAGTTCGGAGATGGATGAGCTATTTGTTGCGGCAAAAAGAACCTACAGACTCATTTTGGAGTTGAAAGTGATTCTGGAAACAGAAATTAAAGAACTATAAAAATGACTCAGAGTTTTGGAAGGATGTGTCTGACTTGGTACTTGCATCCAAACTGTTAACTACGTAGGTTAAGAAATGGCTGGCTCTCTGCCACCAAACTGGAAGCTGATTAATCCAGAAACATCAGCCTGGCATGAACAGTGGCATCAGTGCCAGTGAGGATGGCAGGCAGCTTTCCAGGCGCTGGTGTGGCCAGGGGCATTATTTATGCAAATCTGCGTAGATTTTTGTGTAAGTTGCAGTCACAGCAGCAGGTAAGTGCAGTGACCAGAAAGCAGTCCCAGTGGATGACGACGGTCTTTACTGATGTCATTCCCAGACTCATTATTTTTTACGTTAGGTTATACGTCCTGTGGTTACATGCGCTGCTATGGCAGGGCGTGTTTCAGGCATGTGTGCTCTTGTGCGCCCATTAGTAGGGCTGCTTAACGCTGTACAAACAACAGCTCTTCTCATACTTCCCATTCTGCCTCAGTCCATAGCCAACTCCAATACTTTCTGACCTTATTTGTTAGGGTTTAAAGGAATAATTATGTCATCTGTCCAGAACAACCAATGTTACTTAATTGTCATAGAATTCTTTTAAAGAAACCAAAGATTTATTGACTTGTACAACCAAATCATGAACCAATAATGCCAGCCTTAAGAGAAAACAGAACCAGGGTGGCCATGTTCATTTCCATGATTTGTACACATCGTAGATGCCTAGTCAAGGGGGCATGTAGGTGCTGGGATCCAGCCCTTGCTCTGTTGTCCACACTGTCCTCTTTGGCATGAGGTTACATCCCCCCAGAGGTACCTTCTGCTCACCTTCAGAGCTAGGTCTTCCCAGAGGCAGTCCACTTTTCTAAGTGAGAGGAGATGCCCACATTTGCCTCTCCTCTGCTCATCCTTGCTCTTCTCTTTAATTAAGAGCCTCGCTACAGCGCACGTGTGAATGAGATTCTCACAGCTCGAGCATGTTTGCAGGGGGCACCTCAGTAACTAAGCAAGTGTGTTAATTGAGTTGGCATGGCAATAGCATCCGTGTTGCTGCCATCCACAGTCATCAGAAGATCTTTAATACTAGTTCAGATCATTACTGTGATTTGAAAAGAGATACCATAAAAATTGGGGGAATGAGGAAGTACAAGTTGAGTAACTATAAATCAGCATCTCCTGTAGAAGAATGGTTTTGCATCAAAGGCACTTAGGAACAGATTTGATGCTGAAGGAAAAAAAGTGATTTACAATTGGCAAGTGTAACTTGAGAAAGTCTTCAGATAGGCAGTAAAATAGGGTGGAAGTGGGAAAGGAGATTATGAATATAAATGATAGAAGACAGCAGCTTTACCAGATAATTAGAAGTGCCTCTGAAAAGGAAACCCAAACCGCTGGAACCAGATTAAACAAGGAACGAAATTATTAAAAATGTTTCTGGAGTTGAGGAAAGATCTCACACTGGGATGACCAAAATTGCTCACTTGTATAGATAAAATTAATGAAGTGATTTCTATACCCAGATACAGTCAGGCACAATTTTTGAATTATAAAGAGCGAAAACTTCTACTGGTGCCTCCGAGGAAAGGAAGGAAATAAATAGAGAGCTCGTCTACAGAGGCATTTGTATTAGGCTGGTGACAATTTATTTTCTTCAACAATAAGAGCAAGAAGACAATGCAGCAACACCTGGGATTTTGGTAGCCCAAACTGTATACCCAACCAAACAGTTATTCAGAACATTTTTGTATAGGACTAGTAATTTACTGCCCATTCATCCTTTTTGAATAAGTGAACGATATTCTTCAGCTGACTAATGAATTTTTAATAATTACATGGAAAGTCATTATTAAAATACAAATCTTAATATAGAACTGCCTAGGGAACATTTTGGAGTTAGTAGGCTTCATATTTATGGTTTTAGCTATTTTCAAGACATCCCAAAGGCCTATGATGTACAGCAGTTTCCACCCAGGCTGAAGGAGAAAGGTAAAGAGTGAACCACAGGGCTCAAGAGCTCTGTGCCTGTGCCTTCGTGTGTGTAGTGCTTTCCATAAACTCTCCTGGTGTGGTTAAAAATAAAATCGTTTCTTTGTTAACAAAAATGGCCATCAAGTGAGAGAACAATAGCACAAGTCAAAAAGGCAAGTAATGTTGTAAGAATATGCTTGGTAAACACATACTAGATATGTGTTCATTACTATATTCTGTAAGTATTTATTGAGCACTTACTGTGTGCTGGCCATTGTCCCAAACCTGGGAAAGTGATGATGATTAAAACAGATGTGGTACTTGCCCTTATGGAATGAATGCAGCTACTCTTTTCACAGTTAAACAAAGAAATGGTCACAGACTGAAAGGTGTTGAAAGAATATGGACGAGGACTTGCTGTAGACACAGTAACAAGAAAGTGGTTTAAAAGGTGGGTTTCAAGTGGAGTCTTGAAGGATGACACGTGTTGCCATCATGGAAATAGTTGGGAGCCTTTTATAGCCTATCAATTTGGCGTCTGATCATTCTTAAACCAATAAGCGGAGAAGTAGGATGGGCTGGCTTACATTTTGAAAGATCACTTTGTCTGCCATTAAGAGAATGGGGCAGAGGAGGGCAAAGATGGAATCTCTATTCCAGGTGAGGGATGATGACATCCACGCGGCAGGTAGAAGAATGGCATAGAAAAGCAGAGTAGCAGTGGAGAAAAAGAGATAAAGTGTTCTAGCTCGGAACATAAATCTGAGACGTCTGTGAGGCATTCAGATGGAGATATTAAGTGAGTAGCTGGAGATGCAATTCCTGAGGTCAGAGAAGAAGTTGGAGTTACAAGGAGATCATGTAGTTCAAAACCCTCAGGATATAGGCGGCATTCAAAACCATGGAAATTAATGATGTCATCAAGGCAGAGAGTGTGGAAAAAGAAGGATCAGAATTATGTACTGAGCACCCATGCAAGACAGGGCAGGCAGCAAGCCAGGAATTCTACTAGGCTTATGGGAGCATCGTTCCTGGGGAAAAAACTCTTAGGCTGAGGCATTGTAGCAGGTGTTCAGGTTCCCTATTGCCTGTTACATTCTAGGTCAAGGCCCAGAAATTGAGTGGGGCCAAATATTTAGCTCTTGTACTGTGGGACGTTCAGGCCTCTGACTGAGAAATCACCAGGCCTTCACCCAGCACAGTCAGTGGCCTCTGTCCAGTAACTTGGGAGGGGTGGAGCTTTGCTCTCACTAGCTCCAAGTTTATGGTGGATGAGGCACCAGCCTTATTCCTGATGTGAGCAAGGAGCTGAGATCTAAGACCCAGAGTTGCACAGCCCGAATTCCTTTTGATATCTTGTCATCCAAAGACTAAATTCATAACTACTACCAATATACCACACATGAGATGGTCCAGAAAAGAAAGAATTAGGAAAGTGGCATAAATCATTTTTGCTTACATTGTATTGGCCGAGACGAATCCTGCAGGCTGCAGCCTGGATGCAAGCTGCTGGGAGGGCTGCACCCCTCAGGAAAGGAAGTCACGCTTGGAGAACAAGAGCATCGTTTCCGTCATTCTAGGAGCAGAATGCTTTAAGAAAGAGGGACTTCTGATTAAACACTTTTTTTAATCTCTTTCCTCAACCCGGCAATAATCTTCTGAAAAGACAATGAAGGAGTAAAGAAGGCGAAAGTTGAGAAGAGAAAAGGAAATGGGAGGGTGAAAAGCTGTGAAAGAGAGATGGTAACAGAACTTGGAACATGAAAATTGGGTGAATTAGAAGTGGTAAATGTTTGAAAAGAAGATGACAAAAAGAAAATAGGTGATATTCCCACCCACCCCCAGACCCCCCTGAAAACCTCAGGTATTGGAAGAACAAGGCACGTTTGTTTAGGTATCATCCCAATCAAAATGTGTGACAATCGTAAAACCTCGGAGGCATACAGTTGTTCACACAGCCAAAGATTAGCTGCATCGCACATGCATTTGTGGGTCGGCTGGGCTTTCCTCAAGGTGGGGTGTGGTGGGGATCCTTAGAGGGGTCAGCTCTGCTCCCAACTCTCCCAAACCCCTTCCGGAGGCCAGCTCACTGGCACAGCTGTGTCTTTCTTGTGTCTGCTGAGGGCAGGGGCACAGGAGCACCAGAGAACATTCTAGACTGCTTAAAGATTGGGGTCATAGCTGGCACACTGTGACTCCTGTCCTGTTGTGTGATGCTAGTCACACAGTCAAGTGCAAATTCAAGGACTGGTAGAACAGATTATGACTTGTCAGGGAAAGGAACTGCAGAGTCATGTGGCAGAGGCATGGGTGAAAGGAAAGGTGTGGAATTAAGCCCACAAACCCAATCTGCCCTAGCAGGACTCAGAGGGTGGGCTGA
Source organism: Anoura caudifer (assembly GCA_004027475.1). Classification (NCBI taxonomy): domain Eukaryota; kingdom Metazoa; phylum Chordata; class Mammalia; order Chiroptera; family Phyllostomidae; genus Anoura; species Anoura caudifer. The sequence continues at coordinate 150,233 of PVKU01004027.1, forward strand.
GAACCATGGGAGAAAGGCCACGGAGGAGTTGTTACAGCCCCAGACTGCTTTTCCATCCAGGACCGGCAGAGGGCAGTGGGGATGGCGAGCATGGGGTGGGTAGGGGGTGGGGGGAGTAAGGAAAGGCCTGCATTTGGAGAAGTAAAGGACCCGCTTCCTTTCCTTGTTTATCTCCAGCAAGTCTGGAGAAGAACTTGGTAGGTGTTTCTGGAAAAAACTGAATGGACCCAGAGAAAAGACCTACCCACAAACACTCGGTGGGGGCTGAATTTGGGGCAGTCCATGGAAAACGAAGTCACATTTTAAAATAAGCCATTATTGATTTGCATACTCCTACAATTACTAATGACTTAATTAGAATATAAAATTATACATTATATACATATATACAGTGATTTCGAAACAATAATTGGTTAGAAATAAAGTGGCTTCAACCCATGAAGACAATTCTTTGAAGTAGTGGAGATAAGAAATGAGGTGGTGGATGATGGAATGTGTGGATTTAACTAATGTTTTAAAATACATTTTATGGTGCAAAAGAGACAGGGCAAAAATGAAAACTCAAAAATCTTTGAGTAGATAAGAATCTGATGTCAACTAGAATGCAGGTAGCCGGGGACTTCAGGAGCCTCAGCAACCTGTGTCTCTGTTCAGGAATTTGGAGATCTGTGTTATTTTGCAATATCATGTATGTATCTCAATACATACACACAGATAAACACATACACATAAGGAGTGAAATCAGCTTATGCTAGTAATGAGTGGGATGGGTGATTTTCTTCATTATGCTTTTCTGTACTTTCCTAATGTTCTATAATAAATATGCATTCATTTCAAATCTGGAGGGAAATGTTATCTATCTATCCATTTATTTATTTTCTTCAGAAAATGGATGTTCCTAGAAGGGCAGGTAGACTACCAAGGAAGTAGCATAGTTTGAAATACCCTGCCTTTTTAGGAAGGATTTTGCCTGAGAAGATGAAAGGATGGTTTAACAGAATCCCAGGGGAAAAAAACAGTTCCCTCTCTTCCCGTCCCTGCTCCTCCAGCCCTCTCTTCCCTCTGTGGAGGCTGCCTTGGCCTCCCTCTCACTGCTCCACAGGTTCTGTCTTTTACTTTCTTGGGCTATTTTTGTTTTTCCCCCTCGCACTGCCTGATCCATTTTCATATAAAAAGCATGATTTCTGAGAGTCTACTCCGTTTGTCTCTGGTCTCCCTGTGGACTGGTCTGAATGCAGGTTGTCAGAGTTACGCTGCACTGACTGCAGGAAATGAATTAAATTACTCGTGGATCGTTTTCTCTCAGGATACAGAAGAAAGGCTAATAACCTGGCTGTGTCCTCTCCACTCCCTGTGATGGCACATTGGTCTGCCTGCTAGGACCCCAGGCTCATTCAGATCCTCTGGCTACCTGGCCTCCCTTGTGAACTCTTAACCCAAATGGACTTGTATTAAAATCTCTGTGCCTGGGCAGCTGTGCGACTTCAGGGAAGTTCTGATACTCCCTAAGCCTAGGAGTCCTTCTTGGTCAGATGGCATAGGAACCCTGAGTGCCAGGCCGGAGAGCAGCTGCCCCCCTCAGAGGAGGGGTCCAAAAGGTAGCCATTTCCAGTCTTTCTGTCTAGCTGAGCTTCCTACTGCTGCTATTCCAGTTCACTTTAATTAGCAAATGACAATGGTCTTGTCACAACGTAAGGGATGTCCTGCCCTCATCTCCACGGTTGAATCTGGGCTAAGCTCAGACACAAGCGGACACAGAAATCAAGGCCCTGGGCCACAGGGCAGTGACAGTTGAGAGCTTCTCTGTTAAAAAAAAAAAAAAAACTTTCTCAATTAAAATGAACAAACATAAACAGCCTGCCCATCTCCCACACTGGATGACCTCAGGTGATGATTCCCATCCTTGGCAGTCCTACTATGATAGATTCCTTTCAGCTTAACAGTGTTTAAACCTCAAGCAACCCAGCGAGGTATTATCATCCCAGTATGATAGAGAAGTAAGGCTGAGAGGTTGCTCAAGGTCAACGGCTGGTAAGTGCTGGAGATAAGATTTGAACCTACGTGAAATCTGTACTCTATTTAAGATCTTAGGTAGATTCAACTGCCTTGATTTAACTTCAATTTCCCATCCCTGTTTTAAGTAGGGACACAATAGGAGAGTTTAAAGGCACTGATTAATCCCAAACACTGACATTTCTTTAGCTATTAGCCTGTTCTCTTTGAAAAGACTCTTTACTCTCTTCATTTCTTATTTGTTACCTTCTCAATAACTTGTGATTCAGTGGATTGGCTTTGGGGGTTGCCAAGGCATTCATTCATTCGCTGTTCATACGTTCTAATTCTGTCAGCCCATCGTGTGCTGGGAACTGGGCAAGGCACTGCGGAAACACAGATGTTGATGAGTTGTCTCAACTGTTTCTACTTTCTTGCCTCCCATTTGCTCCTTAACCCACTTCCATCAGATTTCCATCTTCATCACTGTTACCTTTATCAAAACATCAATGATCAATCCTTATTACTTAGCTTCTTGGAATGTTTGACACATTTGGTCATTTCTCCTTTTTAAAGCTCTTCTTTCACTGAACTTTCAGATCAATGCACTTTTCTGGCTATCCACCCACATCAGGGGCTGATTCTTGATCCCCTTGGTTAGATCCTCCTTCTTTACGTGAGGACAGCAGCCCTCGGACCTCTCTCCTTCTCATATCTATTCCCTCCCTAGAGGAACTTAACCTAGTTCCATGACTTTAAATACCATTCATATGCCAAGGACTCAGAAATGTACTCTTGTAGTCCTGAGCATTATCCTTGTATATCCCGCTACCTAGGAGACACCTCTGTGCGGCTGTCCAACAAGGCGGTTTGTGATATTATCTGTCATCTACTTTATAATACTGTAACAGAGAGAGTGTGCTCCAGAGCATGTATGGGTTACTTCAAGCTATAGACAGTTGCTCTAATCAGGGATTGGCACCGCAGCTGGCTTCACCGCAGACAAGCTGTTCTCCAGAGGCAGCTAGTACAAGCACTTCAGCTATCTTAATACCAGACATTTTGCTAATTAGCATGCTGGAGTCAAAACTGAGTTTTCACTTGTGAAATTAGTGGCTTGTTAATCACCATAATGAGTGTTAGAAATGGGTTTTTCATAGGTCAAATTAAAGATATGGGAATTGGCTAAAATACTTTAGGGACATTCTCTACCCATATGAAAGCAGGATATAAGAATCTAGCAAGGACAGTCAGCTCCACCTTTAGGGACAATACCTGGTCCTTGTATTTGATTCTTCAGCAGTTCTGTTTCCAGCCACAAGGGCAAAGGATCTCTGCATGTCTGACCCTGCCTTGGGGTATGCTCTCTGCTGAGCGAACCCCTCATGCAGTGTCGGAGCACCTGAAGACCAGTGAGCTGGGACTCCATCAGGCTTATAAAGCAGGTGTATAAATTGCTTTGTGCCTGCTTGTTAATGACATTATATCTGCATTTGTGGCAAAATATGATCTAAAACTGCCCTCATTATAACTTGGTAATGAGGTTGTGGGAGCAGTAACCGATTCCCCAGTTTGAACTTTTTCTGTGGCTATAGTTGTATACCACAGTGAGCCTCAGTGATGTGCATTATTGGACTGGACTCTAACTGCTGTTTCCCCAGTGAGGATAACAGTGTTGGGCACGTAGCCAATACATATTCCTTAAACTTTTGTTCAGTGAATGAATGGTCCCAATATTCCAACATATTCCTCTGTTTCTCCCATGTATAATGTCCAAACCCATTGCAACCGGAAAGGCACTTGGGAAGTGAGATGCTTCTCTGTAGGATATGCTCCTATACACCCGTTCGTTGCTGTCACTAATTTTTTCTTGCATGCCTTCTGTCATCAGACCATATCTTAGGTGAGGATGCAACTGTGAGCAAGCCAGACACATGTTCTGCCCTTCTGGAAATGACCATCCGGGGGAGGTGTGGATATTAAATAGCAAACAATAATTATAGATTGTGATGAGAGGTATAAAGGAAAAACTAGTCATGTACCAAGATAGAGGATGGCAGGGGGACATTGTAGGAGCTGGTCAGAGGCAGCATCTCTGAGGAGATGGCCATATGCTGGGGTCACCTGAAGGAAGAGACTGAGCAGGATGCAGTAAAGAGGGTGGCTTGTGCAGAGTAGCTGAGGCAGGAAAGAGGACTGGAAGACCTACATGGTGGAAGAGTTGTGAGTGAGGGGTGGAGCCCTGGTTGACAAAGAAAGGAAAGGCAGAAGCTGGGCAGCCCGAATGTACCAAGGTGCCTTCAGTTAGAAGGCGGGTGTGGCAGTTGAGATAGAGATGATGGATGTGTAGACTAAAGTGGTGACAGGAGAAAAAGGGAGATGTAGCCACATTAGAAATAGGTGTTGGAGGTAGAATCCATCACATGGGAGGAAAATAGAATGTGGGTACCCAGGGCTAGATCCATGACAGATCTTCCGTACTTAGGTGGTAATATTGTATCATTGGGCAGAGAGGAAAAATAAGAATATTTCCCAGATCTGTGGCTTTCACAATAGGGGGAAGGGCATTGTTGTTCTCTGAGAAGATGGAGAAGACTGAGAGAAATGTCTTTAAGAGGAAAACTTACTGCTGATTTGGGCAGGTGAAGCATGAGATGGCTATGACGTGTCTTGTTAAGTAGACAGCTGAATATGCAAGACCAGAGTAGAGGAAAGGGATGGACTGGGGATAGCAGTTCTGTGACCATGGGAATATGGGAGGTAGTTAGAGCCATGGGAAGGGAAATGTCATGAAGGAAAGACTAGAGAACAGACTACATCCCAGAGTAGGTGCTCGGGAAGCCTATCAGTCACAGTCAATTCAAGGAGGAGGGATGTAGGAGGAAATTTGACCAAGATGAACGTGAGGAAATCCAGGATGGGGGGGTATTCTGGGGGCAAAGAGGAAGGTGTGTCCAGGAGGAAGCTTGTCAGTCGGGTTGAGTGCTGGTGAGACGCTCAGAAAGATGAGGAGAGCACAGTGTGGATTGCACTTGGCAACACGGAGCAGTTTGAGCTGAGCAATAGTTGTTCAGCGGAGGTTGTTGGATGGAGAGTATATTAGAGATGCATGCAGCAGAGGGAGCTTGCGTAGAAAATGGAAAACCCTTTTAGAAAGTGTGATGGTAAAGAGGAGTGGGAAAATGTCACAACAACTGAAGATGGGTGTGTCAAGGGAGAACTTACCAGTATTTTTTAATACGGAAGATGGCAGAGCCTGGGTGACAGTGGTGGACTCTTTCGGTCTGGAGGGAGGGGCCGTACAGGAAGGAGAGGACAGGATGCCTTTCAAAGTCAACAGGGAACGAACCTACAGTAGAAGCAAGGGCATTGATGGGCTTTTGGTCAGAGAGTGTTTATTTTATGGAACTTGGGATGTAAAGAGAACTTCTGAATTCTCAAGTGGGATATGTCCTCATTTGCGCAGGGCTTGGAAAGATGTGGTAAAGTCTGTTTTGCACACTGGCCCATCAGCCAACCCCAGGCCACAGAGGAGAAGCTGGGAGAGAGTGAGGGATCCTGGGAGGGGCAGTTTGCTGCTCCTCCAGACATGAGAGGGCAGAGGGGCATCCCCTCCACCTCAAGCCAGTGAGGGAAGGGCTTCATGTAACCACATGGGAAGTTTGACTTGTTGTCCCTGGAGCTGGGGGCACTCAGGGACCCACCTGATGACACCTGGGAAGGTCCGCAGATGAAAATCCCCACGCAGTGGTCGGTGGAGCCCAGAGGGAGTGGCCTGCCCTTCCACAGTCACCGGGTTCAAATGTTTGCTTGTTTGCTTGTTTGTTTTCCCTGTGGGCCATGTGTGAACCTCACAGAAAGTGGGTAGTCTTATGGCTTCTTAAAAGGAACTTTAAGACAGTCTGGAGAGATGAGGTACCATGAGAAAGTTAGTTTGTGTTGATGGCTGAGAATCCAGGACACAGCAGGGAGTCACGGAAGTCCCACTGGAGAGGATACTTCCCACGTTAGGTGCCTGTGATGGGAAGCTTTCTGTGGGGAGCTGTGTGAAGGACCCACAGAAGTGATCCGTAAGGGAAGGACTTAAATGGGGTGTCTGACACCCAGAGGGCCCTAACGCCATGATGCTAACACACCAGCAAAGGATGACCACGGCCCTTCCTTCGGATCCCTGTAGCGCACAGTGGGGTGGAAAGAGCATTTAGAGGGCTGAAAAGAAACAAGAAGAAAATAAAAATAGAAGTGAACACAGAGTGAGGGAAACTTCCTTCTTCATTCCAGGCTCCTGGACCGAGAGTCTCAGGCCGTTGTATGGGGCCAGCAGTGGTGGGGGGCGGGGTGGGGCTGCTTATGTGGTCAACAGATGGGAGTTTTGATATCAAAACAGATTGGACTGTCTTAATACTTTACAAGCCAGGTTTTCCATGACTGTCCGAGGGTGATGGGAAAAGTAAGGTTATGCCGAAGGGCCCTTATCCGGTGGGGAGAACAATTGCATGGAGAGTGTGAAGGGTCAGGGGTGAGAAGGAATACAAGTTGCTTTCTGTGAGTCCTGTTTTCATTCCAGCCTGTTTAGTAAGACTGCTTATAGTTTATATTTGTTTCCATCTTAAAACATTGTGATGTTTAATGCTGTTGTAGTCCAAATAAAACCTGTGTGTGGCGGTTTATAAGCACTGCCATATTTCCTGTTCTGGCATGCTTTAGACCAGGTTTGCACGTTGAAAAGCATCCAAAAAACCAGCAAGTAGCAAAAATAAATGACACAGGTCAGGAGAAATACACTAGAGAAGAATGAGGACTAGAGCCTGTATGGCAGCTCAATGCTAGAAAAAAACCCTGTCGGACAAAGAACAGAGATGTGGAGACTGCTAGTTCGTGACTTCGGCGTTAGGTGTTAGATACCATTCTCCTACCCCGGACATGGCAAGCCCACGTGGCAGTGAGTGAGGTCTAGGGCTGGGGACACAGTACAAGGCAATGTGACATGTCCCCACCCCTCATTCATACATGCTAAGCTAATGCCATTTATTAGGTAGGTGTAGAAAAATTGGGGATTTCCTAAATCTATAGTTTGTAATTTCTTGTCAACATTCTTGGCACACATAGGAAAACATCAACTTAATCTGTGAACACTCACAGCAGGATGAATGGGGGAGAAAGAGAGTGTGCTTCCTGAAATGCCTTCCGCCGTTCTGCGTCAGATCCTGGTGATGAACACAAACACGAGGCATTTGTTTTAGCAAGGAAATGACTTTTAAGTTGCTTCCATTCAACTCATTAAATATTTACTGAACGCCTACTGTGTGCAAGAAAATATTCAGAGATCGGCTTTGACCAGAAGGATCAGAACTCTGTGGCATATAATCTTGCCATTTGGAATTATGCCTGAGTAGCAATATGTTAGCCTCAAGCTAAATATTCTGTCAACAGAATATGAGCTTCCTCAACCCAAACCCAGACATTTGAAAGAAATATAAAAACAGAGTTTCGGGATAAGAATAGTCATGCCAGAGGGGAAAAAAAAAATGTATTCATGAAATGTTTGCTTGCAAAATGGTTCCCTGAAAAGGAACCCGGAATTCGTTTCTTTATGTTGTATGTGAAAATAAGTACAGAATCTTGGGTGTTGGAAGGGTCCTCAAAGGCTCTCTGTACCACACTCCTACGTAGGGGCAAGTATCCTCCTCAGAGTGAGGCCCTTTCCAGGAGGTTCATTCCCCCAGGCGTGGCCACTCAGGTGATTACAAACAGATCCCAGTGCTGTGAGTTGCTTCAGGCCAGTTGCAACTAAGTGCTGAATCTAGAAAGATCTGTGGTTTTGGGCAGAGGTTAAGGATCCAGTCATACAAGACACATGGACACAAGTCTGTGAGTTGGTCTATAATCAGGAAGCAACCACAGTTCTAGCGATGGGTGAAAGGGCGCAAGAAATGAGGCCATCAGCAGAGGACCAAGGGGATGCTGGTTGAGAAGTGTCACAGCAAGAATCAGAATCCAGTCAGAGGAAAGAAACCTACAGGAAGCAAGGAAAGAACATTCCCGACCAGTGGAGAACAAGCCATCGACCCAGAACCACAGTAATAGCTAATAAGAGTCCAGAAGCCCTGTCTTGAACAAACAATAAACATCTCTGTCCCTTCTCCAGCATCAGTGCTGGCCTGGGCGGTCTTTGCCTGCTGGTGCGGCAAGTTGTTTTCATCATCCAAAACAGGAGTGAGATAGGGGCAGTGAGGTCTTCCTGGGGGACTGGGAGATTCCTTCTATGGTAGGAAAAAAATTTATTTTTATGGAATTTTTAAAAGCAGAATGACTTCTGCTTTAAATACTTTATACTTTTGATTTTCAGTGTTCTACCTTCTCCTGGTTTTTGTCTGTCTCATTAGCCATCCACTTATTGACTCTACCTTTTGTAACACCTCCAGATATTTAAAGCTTCCAAGGCTCAGTTTCAAGGTTTCATTTCCTTCCATCTCCAGTCCTGTGGCTCATGTCCCATCTGTGTGTTGATGACTCCTAACTTTTGACCTCCTCCCTGAGCTCCAGACCCATGTATCGAACTTTCTACATGATATATCCACTGCGAGTAAAAATAGGCTGTCAGCATAGTATGCCCAAAACATGACTTCAAATCCAGTCTACGGTCCACAACCTGCTCCTCTTGATGTTTCTGCGTGTTAATAACTGGCAGCATCACCCAACTGAACAGCTAAGCCAAAAACCCAAGAGTCATCCTAATTCTTCTTTATCCTCTCTGACACTGCCCCCCCCCCCAACATTCAGTTCATCAGCAACTCTTGCCATTTCTATTCATGGAATGTTTCTGGAAGCATCTATTTCTCTCTGTCTACAGCTCCCCACCCCGCACCAAGCTCCTGCTCTTTGGAATTCTGTGCTAGCATTCACCCCTCCATACTCTATTCCATGCCCAATGGCCAGAGACATCTTTTAAAATGTCAGCTAGATCATTTCACTGCCTCAGAAAATCCTATCCAAGATATACACAATAGTTTTCCATCACACGTGGAATAAAATTTATCCCTGGTTCACCTTCCTTCAGCCACGCTGGCCTACTTTCTTGTCCTTGGCAGCCTAGGTTCAATCCTGAGTTATGGCCTCTTTACTTTTTTACTCTGCTCAGAAAATTCCAAGACTGGCTTCTCTGCATTCTGATCTCAAAATGTCCCCTCCTTGGAAAATCTCTCCCAGGACCCAATCTAGTAAGTACCACCCCCCCCACCCCCCCGGTCACACTCT